>JAWQFJ010001121.1:0-40000 GCA_034096865.1 Theodoxus fluviatilis
TCCTCCAGCGTCCTCCCATGGATCAGAATGTCGTCAAGGAAGACAATCAGCTCTGCCAGATTCATGTCGGAGAAAACCCTTTCGATGAGTCGCTGAAACGTGTTGGGACTGTTAGAGAGTCCCATCGCCATCCGCTCGAACTGGAACAGTCCCCATGGTGTGCAGAACGCACTGATCTGCTTTGCTCGCTCCGTCATGGGCACCTGGTAGTATGCCTGGGAGAGATCCGCTGTGACAAAGTACCTGGCGCCACTGAGGGTCAGGAAGAGGTCTTCAACCTTTGGGATACTGTAGGAGTCCTTGATGGTTCTGGCGTTTACCCTCCTGTAGTCCACGCATAGTCGGAGCTTCCCCGACTTCTTCCGGACCAGCACAATGGGGCTGGAGAATGGGCTGTTGGACGGGGATATTATCTTTGCATCCAACAATTCCTGGATGTGCTGTTTGGCCTCCTCGAAGTCCCGTGGCGAAACGGGTCGGGGGCGTTCTTTGATGGGGGGTCCTGGCTCGAGTATTATGTCATGGTGGATGGCATCCGTTCCCCCCAAGTCGAACTCGTTGCGGATGAAGACATCTCGATAGCCTTGGAGGCGCTTGTCAAAGGACTCACACCATTCTTTTGGTGCATCTTCTCCAAATCTGAAAGTCATAGGTGGTTGGTTGCCTTCATCGTTGACACCCGTGGCTTGCTGAAAAACATGTGGGCACGGACCATCAACAGTACTGAGTACATCAATAACGTGGTTTACGTTATATTCTGCTCGCATGCACATGGCATCAGCCACAACAGACTTCTTTCTCACCACAATGTCAACATCTGAAAAATTACACAGTGTTAATTTCAGGTTGTGCAAGTCGTGCACATCAACCTTGCATGCAACCACACCTAAACCTTCTGGTAGAGTGTCACATATGGGTTCTTGTACGAGAACCGATGTATAGACTGAGGGGATGGCTTGGGAGACATGGGAGAAGCACTTTACTGTCACATTGGATTTAGCTGGTACTGTAACAGCTTTACCTCGTAGTCTCACAGGACCCCAACGACCCTCTGTGTTACTCCCTGAAACCGACAGTCTATACATGTGTGCTGCTTCACATGGTATCTTGTTCAGTACCGTTTGTAAGATCTTTGGTTGAGACAGTCGTTGGAACACATTTGTACCAATGATGACAGGTACCCGCTCGGAGTACTTCGTGTCCTGGGAGATCAGGGCCCACAGCCGAACAGTTTTATCGCTTCCCACAATCTCCTTAGGAAGTGCACATTCTGTGGCTACAACCCCTAGGTACGGTACGGTCTGGTTACCTGCACCTGTCACCTTCAAGTCATAACCCAGCACCTCCCTGACTTCCCTCAATGGGAGGTGGGACAACTTCTCGCGGTAGAACTTTTCGGCTATGGTTGTAACCTGAGACCCACTGTCTATCAGGCACACAGTCCTTCTCCCCCCAATGTTCACCGAACACTCTAGCGCAGGCCCTAACATGGCCTCAGCGTCCGCATCAGTGTCCAGTTCTGCAAGGACAGTCTCGGAAGTCAGCATGACCTCCCTTCTTCCCCTGTTTCTGATTGAAAGGGCTATTTGGCGGTTCGGCTCGTCACCCAGTGTCACAGTTTTGATGTCCAACCCATTTGGTAGCCCTGTGTTGCTGTTCCTGGGGAGTACTCGGCACCTACCTTCACAGGTCATGTTGACAGCTCCCCGCAACTCTATAGTCTGTCCTGGTGGGACCATCAGTGCTGTGTTGTTCCGCAGCCGCACTGGCTTGAGTTTGAGGTTTCCCCCCTCAAGGAGATCGGCTGCCCACTGGAGTTTCTGCACATCCTCCCTGGAGCTGGTATCAGGGTCAGTTACTGGTCGCTCCCTGTCAGCAACTGATCCTCGTTTAAAGCCACCAGCTGCGGGTTGGCAGGGTTGCGGCACTGGCGCTTCATGTGGCCCATCAGACCACAACGGTAGCAGGGTCCTCGCGGCCTTCGTTGTCCTCCCCTTGGTGGTGGTTGGGGGCCGTTGACGTTGACGGGAGCAGGGGTCTTGGAAGCTCTGCTCTCCTGAAGCTGAAGCACCCTCTCCGCTATGCGGTCGATGTCCTTGTCTGTCAGCCCCCCCGCGTTGGCTGTGTGTGCATGGGAGTGCGCACCTCTGAAGTGGTTTCCCTGGCTCTCTTCCAGTCTTTTCACCAGCTTGAGCAGGGCTTCTGGTTTTGGGGAAGCCCCGCCTGGCACTCCGAAGCTCGTCCGCACTTCCAGACACATCATGGAATGTACTGGGTCGAGTCCCTTGGCGAAGACCCGATACAACTTCTGGTTGAAGTCGCTTGCATCAAGTTTCAGGGTGGTGTTGAACTTGATAAGGCTGTCCCACAACCTGAGGAGGAAGTCCTGAGGGGTCTCCCTCTTGTTCATCTTCGTCTCATAGAATTCCATCAGAAGGTCGTCTGCCGCCTTTTCCTCCAGATAGAGATCTCGAAGATGGGCCAACATTTCACCAGCAGTTGGTTTGCCCCTGCATTGTTCTCTTGCGAGCCCTTTCAAACTGGCCCTGACACGCTTGTCCGTCTCTTCGTCTCTTCCTTCCTCAAGCAGCTGGGAGATTTGGGCCTCCCATTCACGGAAATTGACTTCATTCCCGCCCGTTGGTGCTAGCCCCGTGAAGGACTTTAGCCGGGGAGGTGGTGGTGCAGCGATGACCTGGATTTTCTGACACGGAGGCTCAGCATCCCATTGTCGCTCGTTCTCCTCCTTCCGTTGCTCCAACTCTTTCTTCAGGGCAGCATTTTCCAGACTCATCTGCTCCAACCTCCTCTGCATGTCATCCGGGTCCATTTTCCCTCACAATAGTGCTGAGATCAATGCCAAAACATGCGCAGCAAATATTCAACCTCGTGCTTGCCTCCAAAAAATGTTAATAGAATTTACTGTTAATTTAATAAAATTCAGAACCCAGGCCCCACGTTGGGCGCCAAATTATGTAACCGGGTGCTTGGGTGTGGTTGAATCCACTCACTCACCAGGACATAATTAATTTGGGTCCGGGTTTCCGAATAAGAACAAAGATGATGTTACGTTTTCCTTAGAGTTTTAATTTGAGGTTGCACACATATATTTGCAAGTACACGCAAATGACATGAACCCAGCAACTAGAGTTTTGGAATGATGGATGAATGAAAAGGAGGTAAACGGAGTAGACCAGATGAAGGGGAGGTAAGCAGAGTAACCAGATGAAGGGGAGGTAAGCAGAGCAACCCGATGAAGGGGAGGTAAGCAGAGCAACCCGATGAAAGCGGCACCTCTGCAACAACAATTAATAATTCCAGTTAAAATCTACTAGCCGGTTGACATAATAATCACACTAATACTAACTCTCATGCAAACATGAAATACCCTAACCCACATAACGTAATCGCTCCCATCATGTCACGTTATGACTTGAATAAATGGTTGTTTGTCACAGAAAATCCCTATACATGATACCAAGTGATTTATTCTGCACTTGTGAAATTCTGTCACCAATTAGTTCTCTCCTTATACAACATCAGCCTACTTCACACCTTCAACTGAAAGGAGAAACTAGCTCTTTAATATTCATTGTGTGGGAACGATACAACTTGTTGTTTACCTGTACTAGAACCAAGCATTAAGGTTCTGGTGAACATATAGCTGATCCCACTTGACTAGCATACAAAATGCATGTCAATCCTAACAGCAATCACTTTGTTAATTTGCTAACAATTGATTACAAGCAACTCACGTGCTTATCCCATGGATTCCCTGTGACAATTTCCAAGTACATGTATAGATCTGTGAGCAAATCAACCTTACTGTTTGCAAAGATCCGATACCAATAAGACAACATAGGTATTATACTCAACATAGCCTTGAATTCAGACATGACAATACAATGAATTTCATTTAACATAGACTGGCCCGCATGGAGCGCGCAAAATCTGACATCCCCCAACCCACATCCTTTCTTAACTATATGAATTATTCAATATAACTCATAATCCAAATTTAAATAACATATAATTTTCTTCTGCATTGCATGATTCACTTCCTGACAATGGATTTCTATTCAACATTAATTTTGCAACCCTCTTTAAAATACCCTAGCCCCCCACGTGGTGTGAGCGTGGTTTTGCTAGGATCCAACAGCAAAGTTTCCTAATATGTGCTAAAACACCCATATGAAACATACATTTATACAAGAATCAATGTATACTAATAACATCTAAATAATATGCAAAATAATAACTCACTTGGGTTAAAGATGCTTAGGCTTTTTGGCCGATTACGAATGCAGCGTGTGGGAACGCTGCTTGGTCAAGGGAGAGCAGAAACAGGAAATGGCCCGATTCGCATACAGGAAACGCTCCAGAACCCACAACTCATGCCTTACGTTTTAATTGTATTTTAACTAAATTTCAGTCTCATCTTATTTATACTAAATTTCTTAACCTACTTAAACCACTTTTACATTTTCTAAATTACAATGACTTGATTTCAATTTCAGTTTAGGCTTCGTAATTGCTAGGGAGAAACAAAGGGAAGTAACTCATGGTCTTGACCCATGGTCACTGTTACCAGATTTAGTTCCCTTTTAACCGTACAGGGACTTTGTGTTACACACACAATAACGGTTTGCTTGCTAAACTATTGTGGGGGTTACAGTGCTACCTCCACTCCTTGGGGAGCATTCCAGTGCAGTGCTACCTCCAGTCCTTGGGGAGCATTCCAGTGCAGTGCTACCTCCACTCCTTGGGAAGCATTCCAGTGCAGTGCTACCTCCAGTCCTTGGGGAGCATTCCAGTGCTACCTCCACTTCTTGGGGAGCATTCCAGTGCTACCTCCACTCCTTGGGGAGTGTTCCAGTCCAGTGCTACCTCCACTCCTTGGGGAGCATTCCAGTGCAGTGCTACCTCCACTCCTTGGGGAGCATTCCAGTCCAGTGCTACCTCCACTCCTTGGGGAGCATTCCAGTCCAGTGCTACCTCCACTCCTTGGGGAGCATTCCAGTGCTACCTCCACTCCTTGGGGAGCGTTCCAGTGCTACCTCCACTCCTTGGGGAGCATTCCAGTGCTACCTCCACTCCTTGGGGAGCATTCCAGTGCAGTGCTACCTCCACTCCTTGGGGAGCATTCCAGTGCAGTGCTACCTCCACTCCTTGGGGAGCATTCCAGTGCAGTGCTACCTCCACTCCTTGGGGAGCGTACCAGTGCTACCTCCACTCCTTGGGGAGCGTTCCAGTGCTACCTCCACTCCTTGGGGAGCATTCCAGTGCTACCCCCACTCCTTGGGGAGCATTCCAATGCTACCTCCACTCCTTGGGGAGCATTCCAGTGCTACCTCCACTCCTTGGGGAGCATTCCAGTGCAGTGCTACCTCCACTCCTTGGGGAGCATTCCAGTGCTACCTCCACTCCTTGGGGAGCGTTCCAGTGCTACCTCCACTCCTTGGGGAGCATTCCAGTGCAGTGCTACCTCCACTCCTTGGGGAGCATTCCAGTGCAGTGCTACCTCCACTCCTTGGGGAGCATTCCAGTGCTACCTCCACTCCTTGGGGAGCATTCCAGTGCAGTGCTACCTCCAGTCCTTGGGGAACATTCCAGTGCTACCTCCACTCCTTGGGGAGCATTCCAGTGCTACCTCCACTCCTTGGGGAGCATTCCAGTGCTACCTCCACTCCTTGGGGAGCGTTCCAGTGCTACCTCCACTCCTTGGGGAGCATTCCAGTGCTACCTCCACTCCTTGGGGAGCGTTCCAGTGCTACCTCCACTCCTTGGGGAGCATTCCAGTGCTACCTCCACTCCTTCGGGAGCATTTCAGTGCAGTGCTACCTCCAGTCCTTGGGGAGCGTTCCAGTGCTACCTCCACTCCTTGGGGAGCATTCCAGTGCAGTGCTACCTCCACTACTTGGGGAGCATTCCAGTGCAGTGCTACCTCCACTCCTTGGAGAGCGTTCCAGTGCAGTGCTACCTCCACTCCTTGGGGAGCATTCCAGTGCAGTGCTACCTCCACTCCTTGGGGAGCGTTCCAGTGCAGTGCTACCTCCACTCCTTGGGGAGCATTCCAGTGCTACCTCCACTACTTGGGGAGCATTCCAGTGCAGTGCTACCTCCACTCCTTGGGGAGCATTCCAGTGCAGTGCTACCTCCACTCCTTGGGGAGCATTCCAGTGCTACCTCCACTACTTGGGGAGCATTCCAGTGCAGTGCTACCTCCAGTCCTTGGGGAGCATTCCAGTGCTACCTCCACTCCTTGGGGAGCATTCCAGTGCTACCTCCACTACTTGGGGAGCATTCCAGTGCAGTGCTACCTCCAGTCCTTGGGGAGCATTCCAGTGCTACCTCCACTACTTGGGGAGCATTCCAGTGCTACCTCCACTACTTGGGGAGCATTCCAGTGCAGTGCTACCTCCACTCCTTGGGGAGCATTCCAGTGCTACCTCCACTCCTTGGGGAGCATTCCAGTGCAGTGCTACCTCCACTCCTTGGGGAGCATTCCAGTGCAGTGCTACCTCCACTCATTGGGGAGCATTTCAGTGCTACCTCCACTCCTTGGGGAGCATTCCAGTGCAGTGCTACCTCCACTCCTTGGGGAGCATTCCAGTGCAGTGCTACCTCCACTCCTTGGGGAGCATTCCAGTGCAGTGCTACCTCCACTCCTTGGGGAGCATTCCAGTGCAGTGCTACCTCCACTCCTTGGGGAGCATTCCAGTGCAGTGCTACCTCCACTCCTTGGGGAGCATTCCAGTGCAGTGCTACCTCCAGTCCTTGGGGAGCATTCCAGTGCAGTGCTACCTCCACTCCTTGGGGAGCATTCCAGTGCAGTGCTACCTCCACTCCTTGGGGAGCGTACCAGTGCTACCTCCACTCCTTGGGGAGCGTTCCAGTGCTACCTCCACTCCTTGGGGAGCATTCCAGTGCAGTGCTACCTCCACTCCTTGGGGAGCATTCCAGTGCTACCTCCACTCCTTGGGGAGCATTCCAGTGTAGTGCTACCTCCAGTCCTTGGGGAGCATTCCAGTGTAGTGCTACCTCCAGTCCTTGGGGAGCATTCCAGTGCTACCTCCACTCCTTGGGGAGCATTCCAGTGCAGTGCTACCTCACCTCCTTGGGGAGCATTCCAGTGCAGTGCTGCCTCCAGTCCTTGGGGAGCATTCCAGTGCAGTGCTACCTCCAGTCCTTGGGGAGCATTCCAGTGCAGTGCTGCCTCCACTCCTTGGGGAGCGTTCCAGTGCTACCTCCACTCCTTGGGGAGCATTCCAGTGCAGTGCTACCTCCACTCCTTGGGGAGCATTCCAGTGCTACCTCCACTCCTTGGGGAGCATTCCAGTGCAGTGCTACCTCCACTCCTTGGGGAGCATTCCAGTGCTACCTCCACTCCTTGGGGAGCATTCCAGTGCAGTGCTACCTCCACTCCTTGGGGAGCATTCCAGTGCTACCTCCACTCCTTGGGGAGCATTCCAGTGCTACCTCCACTCCTTGGGGAGCATTCCAGTGCTACCTCCACTCCTTGGGGAGTATTCCAGTGCAGTGCTACCTCCACTCCTTGGGGAGCATTCCAACCTCCACTCCTTGGGGAGCATTCCAGTGCTACCTCCACTCCTTGGGGAGCATTCCAGTGCTACCTCCACTCCTTGGGGAGTGTTCCATTGCAGTGCTACCTCCAGTCCTTGGGGAGCGTTCCAGTGCTACCTCCACTCCTTGGGGAGCATTCCAGTGCTACCTCCACTCCTTGGGGAGCGTTCCAGTGCTACCTCCACTCCTTGGGGAGCATTCCAGTGCAGTGCTACCTCCACTCCTTGGGGAGCGTTCCAGTGCTACCTCCACTCCTTGGGGAGCATTCCAGTGCTACCTCCACTCCTTGGGGAGCATTCCAGTGCTACCTCCACTCCTTGGGGAGCGTTCCAGTGCTACTTCCACTCCTCGGGGAGCGTTCCAGTGCAGTGCTACCTCCACTCCTTGGGGAGCGTTCCAGTGCTACTTCCATTCCTTGGGGAGCGTTCCAGTGCAGTGCTACCTCCACTCCTTGGGGAGCGTTCCAGTGCTACCTCCACTCCTTGGGGAGTGTTCCAGTGCTACCCCCACTCCTTGGGGAGCATTCCAGTGCTACCTCCACTCCTTGGGGAGCGTTCCAGTGCTACCTCCACTCCTTGGGGAGCATTCCAGTGCTACCTCCACTCCTTGGGGAGCATTCCAGTGCTACCTCCACTCCTTGGGGAGCATTCCAGTGCAGTGCTACCTCCAGTCCTTGGGGAGCGTTCCAGTGCTACCTCCACTCCTTGGGGAGCGTTCCAGTGCAGTGCTACCTCCACTCCTTGGGGAGCGTTCCAGTGCTACCTCCACTCCTTGGGGAGCGTTCCAGTGCAGTGCTACCTCCACTCCTTGGGGAGCGTTCCAGTGCTACCTCCACTCCTTGGGGAGCGTTCCAGTGCTACCTCCACTCCTTGGGGAGCGTTCCAGTGCAGTGCTACCTCCACTCCTTGGGGAGCGTTCCAGTGCTACCTCCACTCCTTGGGGAGCGTACCAGTGCTACCTCCACTCCTTGGGGAGCATTCCAGTGCTACCTCCACTCCTTGGGGAGCATTCCAGTGCAGTGCTACCTCCACTCCTTGGGGAGCGTTCCAGTGCTACCTCCACTCCTTGGGGAGCGTTCCAGTGCTACCTCCACTCCTTGGGGAGCATTCCAGTCCAGTGCTACCTCCACTCCTTGGGGAGCATTCCAGTCCAGTGCTACCTCCACTCCTTGGGGAGCATTCCAGTGCAGTGCTACCTCCACTCCTTGGGGAGCGTTCCAGTGCTACCTCCACTCCTTGGGGAGCGTTCCAGTGCTACCTCCACTCCTTGGGGAGCATTCCAGTGCTACCTCCACTCCTTGGGGAGCATTCCAGTGCTACCTCCACTCCTTGGGGAGCGTTCCAGTGCTACCTCCACTCCTTGGGGAGCGTTCCAGTGCTACCTCCACTCCTTGGGGAGCATTCCAGTGCTACCTCCACTCCTTGGGGAGCATTCCAGTGCTACCTCCACTCCTTGGGGAGTGTTCCATTCCAGTGCTACCTCCACTCCTTGGGGAGCATTCCAGTGCTACCTCCACTCCTTGGGGAGCATTCCAGTGCTACCTCCACTCCTTGGGGAGTGTTCCATTCCAGTGCTACCTCCACTCCTTGGGGAGCATTCCAGTGCTACCTCCACTCCTTGGGGAGCGTTCCAGTGCTACCTCCACTCCTTGGGGAGTGTTCCAGGCTGGTCCTTACTCCCAGCGGCATCATGGGATGCTTACACTGTTACTCACTCAACAGATGAGTCAATCCTCTCCATCCCAGACAATCACATAAAAGTAAGTGCTGCATATCTGTCCATCAAAGGTGCTTATTTTAATCCTGGGTAAAGATGTGCAATTCCAAGGAAGCACTGTGCCTACAAAGATCTGGGGTCTGCATATCTTTCAATGTAGTGTGGGTCATGGTAATCAACTCCAGGCATAGCCTTCTCATACACTGGTCCAAGATTCTGGAATGCAGCCCCAGAAGAATGAGGAGGTCAGAGAACCTGGCCAGCTTCCGGAAAAAACTTAAGACCTTTTTGTTTAAGACAAATTGTGAGTGCTTTGAGCATGCCTCAGCGTGAGAATAGCGCGTTATAAAAGCTAATACATACATACAAGCTAATGTTCTCTGCAAAAGTAAACACGTCATCACTTGGGGTAAACAGCTGTGCAGTGTCTATAGTCCTATCTGTGGGGGACTACAATCTGTAGGGAAGGCATCCAGTGCACTTTCAAAGCAACGAAGCATTGTGGAGATGCTTGTACTCCCTGCAACGGCATCTGAACATCTCTTCTTTGGGACGCAAATGCTGCATTCACATCCAAATGAAAGATCCAGTCCTTGGAGCTTGATGAATTGCACATGCACCCCAATCTTTCCTGACAACCATACAGCCAAAGGTACCTGATCTGCTGAAGTGACTCGTTCACGCCGATGACCCAGTAGTGGTCGGAGACACCCTTGGTCTGTTGGAAAGAAGCAGGACAGGAAGCCAGGTGAGTGAAATGAAAACATTTGGGTATTGCATGCAGCCAAAGTCCAGCATTCATTGCCTTCTTCCATTATTCCTTGCCGCTGTTTTGCCCAGAGTGGATTTAGAACATGACCCAGTGTCGCTGTATCTACTGCAAGGCCCACAGTGGATTTAGAACACAACTCAGTGTCGCTATATCTACTGCAAGGCCCACAGTGGATTTAGAACATGACCCAGTGTCGCTGTATCTACTGCAGACCTGTTTACCCCCAAAAACCCTTATGAGGAAGATTTGATAAATAACCAGAAAAATGCGGAAGGTTTTGATCTTCAAGAGGAAGATTTCGATTTTTTCAGCGAAATATCGGCCGGAAGATCGTCCGTAAAAGAGGACACTCGGACTCAAAATCAGAAGATTTCCGCAAATTGCGGAAGGGTAAACAGGTCTGCTACTGCAAGGCCCACAGTGGATTTAGAACATGACCCAGCGTTGCTGTATCTACTGCAAGGCCCACAGTGGATTTAGAACATGTCCCAGCGTTGCTGTATCTACTGCAAGGCGGGTGGCCGACAAAAGATCGAAAACACGGAGATCGAACGACACAAGAACGAAAACAAAAGATCGAGACGACCAAATATCGAATGCGACATAAGATATAAAAAAACCAATATCGAATGCGACAAAATATCGAAATACTAAAACATCGACGCGACGTAAGGTCGCGCGAATTTTTGATCGAAATTCGATCTTCTGTCTTTCGATCTTATGTCATAACATGATTTGCACTTTACAATAACCCTGGGTAAAAAAAACACAGAATCTAGTCAGCCTACCACCAGCATTGTGAGCATTTGAAAAGGCTGATGTTGCTGATGAATGCCTTTCAATAATCTATGAACAGTGGTTAATACTGATGAGTAATCCTTACGGTGAAACATTGAGAATGCAGCAAGCATTTTCCCACTTCCAAAAAAGCCATGGACCTGGATGTTCTGTCTTCCCAAAAGGGAAAGCCTCTCCTTGTTATTGATGGTTATTCCTACATTACGGACCGGAAGGATTCTAAAAAGACATACTGGAAATGTACAGAGAACAAAAATGATTGCCGTGGAAGGGTTATTACAATCACCGTCGATGGAATGCCCACTGAACCGAAATTGACTGGCAAACACAGCCATCCGCCAGATTCTATCGATATCGAGGTAATTATCACATCTCTTTCTCTCCCATGATGATGATGATGATGATGATGACGACGATGTTGTTGTTGATGATGATGATGACGACGCAGACGACGACGACGATGATGGTGATGACGATGATGACTATAATATGATAATGACAAACATGTTGACTTTGCCACATTGACATTACACACGTTGAGCAGTCGGTCGGTTAGTTAAACAAACTGTACACATTTGCTACATGATGATGATGATTATGGTGATGGTGGTGGTGATTACTTGTTGTTGATGATGTTGATGACGACGCCGACGACGACGCCGATGATGGTGATGATGATGATGATATGTTGACGACAATGTTGATGATGATGATTATGATGATGATGATGATGATGATGATGATGATGATGATGATGATGATGACGACGACGGCGATGATGATAATGACGATGATGTTGATGATCACGACGATGTTGTTGTTGATGATGATGATGATGATGATGATGGTGATGGTGGTGATGATTACTAATGATTTTCTTGCTTTGTTTTTAGGCACGGAGAACCAAGGAAACAATGAAAGCCCAGGCAAGAGAATCGGGCCAGTCGACATCTGCAATCATCAACGACGTTGTTGCCTCTCAGACCACCCCATCTACACAAGGTGCACTGCCAACAGAATTGTCATTAAAGCGTTCGATTCAACGTGAGCGCCGCCGTCATCTGCCCCCACTTCCAGAGAGCCCTCAAGATATTGTCATAGCTGGAGAATTCACTACAACAACCGATGGCCAAGACTGGATCCTCTTCAATGGTGACATCGGCGGTCTAAGGGTTCTTATCATATCGCCAAGGAGCAACTTCGTAGACTTCCTCACTGGCTTGGCCCACAATGTGGCCTTTTTTAAAATTTTGTCGTATGTATATACGTTTTGAAACAGTGGCGTGTAGCCGTATTGTTTCCCTATAATTTGTGGTGTCGTCGCGAACAAGGCGGATCTCTTTCACCTATGGATCATTAGCAGCTGAAGCCACAGCATTATCATCATTGAAATTTTCGTTATTGTATTCATATTCGATGCGGATTTTCTCTAACTTTACTGAGTTGTATTTATATTTATATTTCGCTTGAAGCCTTCGTAGACTTCCTCACTGGCATGGCCCACAATGTGGCCTTTTTTTAAATTTTGTCGTATGTATATACGTTTTGAAACAGTGGCGTGTAGCCATATTGTTTCCCTATAATTTGTGGTGTCGTCGCGAACAAGGCGGATCTCTTTCACCTATGGATCATTAGCAGCTGAAGCCACCGCATCATCATCATTGAAATTTTCGTTATTGTATTCATATTCGATGCGGATTTTCTCTAACTTTACTGAGTTGTATTTGTATTTATATTTCGCTTGAAGCCTTCGTAGACTTCCTCACTGGCATGGCCCACAATGTGGCCTTTTTTAAAATTTTGTCGTATGTATATACGTTTTGAAACAGTGGCGTGTAGCCGTATTGTTTCCCTATAATTTGTGGTGTCGTCGCGAACAAGGCGGATCTCTTTCACCTATGGATCATTAGCAGCTGAAGCCACAGCATCATCATCATTGACATTTTCGTTCTTGTATGCGGATTTTCTCTAACTTTACTGAGTTGTATTTGTATTTATATTTCGCTTGAAGCCTTCTGTCGTCCTTTGATATAAATTTGATGCTGATTTTCTTTGTATTGAAGTGTTGATGTGTTCTGTGTGCAGGCATATTTTTGGTGTGAAATTTAACAAACAAACACATTCAATGTACAAATAAATGTTCGATCTTTTTTCTTTCGATTTTTATGAAAATTTCGATATTCTGTCTTTCGATATTCGATCTAATGTCATGTCATGTCGATCTTTTCTCTCTTATCGATCTTTTGGTCTTTCGATTTTCTGTCACAGTCGATCTTTTATCGTTCGATCTTCTGTCTTATTTTGTATTTCGATCTTCTGTCGCCTTCGATCTTCTGTCTTTCGATATCCTATCGATCTTTTGTCGCTCGATCTTCTGTCTTTCGATCTTATGTCATGGAGGCCTGCAAGGCCCACAGTGGATTTAGAACATGACCCAGTGTCGCTGTATCTACTGCAAGGCCCACAGTGGATTTAGAACACAACCCAGTGTTGCTGTATCTACTGCAAGGCCCACAGTGGATTTAGAACATGACCCAGTGTCGCTGTATCTACTGCAAGGCCCACAGTGGATTTAGAACACAACTCAGTGTCGCTGTATCTACTGCAAGGCCCACAGTGGATTTAGAACACAACCCAGTGTCGCTGTATCTACTGCAAGGCCCACAGTGGATTTAGAACATGACCCAGTGTCACTGTATCTACTGCAAGGCCCACAGTGGATTTAGAACACAACCCAGTGTCGCTGTATCTACTGCAAGGCCCACAGTGGATTCAGAACATGACTCAGTGTCGCTGTATCTACTGCAAGGCCCACAGTGGATTTAGAACACAACTCAGTGTCGCTGTATCTACTGCAAGGCGCACAGTGGATTTAGAACACAACCCAGTGTCGCTGTATCTACTGCAAGGCGCAGAGTGGATTTAGAACACGACTCAGTGTCGCTGTATCTACTGCAAGGCCCACAGTGGATTTAGAACATGACCCAGTGTCGCTGTATCTACTGCAAGGCCCACAGTGGATTTAGAACATGACCCAGCCAAAGGGTTGGCTACGACAGTGCTACTGGAGCAACCATCCCAATGCTGAATCTGAAACAGAATCTGCAACTACTTTGAAATGGACAAAGTGTCCAAACTGTCAAAAGATTGGTAAACACTCCAACAAAGAAAAAAACATTTTTTTTCATGCTTGGAATGATTTTTTTTTCTCCATAAGCTAAAGTAAATTATGCATATGATCATATGTTCTTGACAGGGTTCAAACATCCCTGTACTTAAAATCTTGAAGTTAGACATTAATTGCTTTGTACTATAAAAATCCCCCATAAAAACAGGCTCTCCTCGCAGCAAAGCAGGTTATGAGTCTAAAAAAGCTGCCAGCATACAAGCAAGGTGCGATCATGCAGACTTACATGATCTTTGGTGTTGGCAACATCCACAAAGGTGAGACCAGCCTTGCGGTTGAGCATTCGGACAACCCCGGCGCTGTCCACAGCGTAAGGAGTCCCCTCCATTGAGAACCTGGAACAGCACGGGGGTCTCTGTGGACGTCTGGCAATCACACGTGGGCCGCTCTCCTTCCACAAGCCTCCAACAGCACAGAGACAGAAATGCAAGACACCAAATTCAACCCTTCCACTCCGTCATCCGGAGCATGAGGCATATTGCACTCAACTTTGCCCTGTACATTTTTCATTGCTGTGAAAAGGGTTCATTATAAATAATCTGGCAGGCTCGAGTTTTAAAGGAAGACAAGGCAAGTGATTATTACTCATCAACTAATTTCATTTGCCCCTGTCGTGTAGAGCATAGCACAAGGGGAGATGATTTCAATGATTTTCTCTCCATTTGGACTCAGAAGCTCTTTTATGTGTTTAGAAATTTGATGAAATCTTGATGAAAATGAACGAGCCCCCCCAACCCTTTCAGAAACTTTTAGGCAGCTCCTGAGTCTGCTATTTTTTTATATAGATGGCATCTCCAATATCACAATTAAGGCAAAGGCATTGGTTGTGCATTACAACTTATCACCCCCATACAAAGCTCAAACTTCTTTACACTTTACCCCCCTGTCAATGAGCCACTTCATAATCCTCTACATCCACTCCAAGCTGGGGTAGCTGGAGAGTGGGGCCAGGCCAAGCCTACTTACCCAAGCCATGCCAGGGCAGCGCGGGGAGAGAGAGGCAGGGCGCGGTCCTGGCACACAGAGCGACAGCTGTGGTTCTCCCCCAACAGCAGCAGTGAGAAGCTCATGCACTGCTCTCCCGGCAGAGCTGCAGGCAGGACAGGCATCGGATGTGAGGGAAATGTGAGAATAGTGGTAGTGGTGGTGGTGGTAGTGGTGGTGGTGATGGTAGTGGTGGTGATGGCAGTGGTGGTGATGGTAGTGGTGGTGGTGGTGATGGTAGTGGTGGTGGTGGTGGTGATGGTAGTGGTGATGGTAGTGGTGGTGGTGATGGTAGTGGTGGTGATGGTAGTGGTGGTGATGGTAGTGGTGGTGGTGGTGATGGTAGTAGTGGTGGTGGTGATGGTGGTGGTGGTGGTGATGGTAGTGATGGTATTGGTGGTGGTGATGGCATTGGTGGTGGTGGTGGTGATGATAGTAGTGGTGGTGGTGATGGTAGTAGTGGTGGTAGTGGTGGTGGTGGTGATGGTGGTGGTGATGGTAGTGGTGGTGGTGGTGATGGTAGTGGTGGTAGTGATGGTAGTGGTGGTGGTGGTGGGAGTGGTGATGATGGTAGTGGTGGTGGTGGTGATGGTAGTAGTGGTGGTGGTGATGGTAGTGGTGGTGGTGGTGGTAGTGGTGGTGGTAGTAGTGGTGATGATGGTAGTAGTGATTGTTGTAATATTGGAAGTAATGATGATGGTAAGAGCGGAAGTAATGATGGGGGTAGTGAAGAGATATATATATATATATGTATATACACACACACATATAATATATATGTCATCCACTTTCACTAAATACTCTACACTGATTGGCTGAGACAAAATTGTCTTGAAGGTCTGTTGAAAGCCTGCTGGTTTTGAAATCAAATCCTCTGGGACCTACAGAAGCTGTTCGAAGGCTGACCGATAGTCACCTCGACACTCTGAAGAGTGCTTATGCCAAAAGCCTCAAACCACAGCCTCAAGAAGGAAAATGAAATGAGTGCTTAAGCTGAGAGATACTGTATGAACATTCAGTGACTGAACATTGTCCTCTATGTGCACATGCTTTGGGTTTTGTGCTTCATCAATAATGTGTTTAATTTGGTTCATTTGTATTCTTTAAATCCTTGTGTGTTGTGTACTTAGTATAGTATAGTAGAAAGGCATTGTAGACTTTCAGCCTATTGCCCTCTTTTTTGTTATTTTGATCAGTCTTGGTTAAAGGTTATCTGGTTTCACTCTCTGATAATTTGCCCAACACCTAGTATTTCTTGATTAGTCTAGACTCCAGTCAGTGGAGTACATTTTATTCTGAAAAACTTTGTCCAGTTGGTTTTTAACCCATTATGACCTACAGCGTGTGATGAAAATGGCTTCCTAAAACCTGAGGGTTTTTTCCAGGAAAAATCACAAAGTCGACACCACTCATTAAAAAATTTGTTTCTTCACTTCTACACTTCCTAGAAACAAGAAGTACACCACTGTCAAATGCAACGTCTGCGTAGCATCCTGTCTGAAAGGGAGATGTAATGCGCGCGTAGCATCCGGTCATAATGGGTTAAAGGCGTTTTGTGCATCTGCACAGACTGTCTCATGTGATAGACTGTTCCACATGTTAGTGACACGATTAGTGAAACAATGCTTGTAAATATGAGTGTTAGTAGATTTCTTTGTTAGTTTGAGGTTATGGCCTCGAGTTAGTGTGCTGTCAGTCTTAGTCAATAAACTGCACATGGAAAAATGATCTTGATTGATGAACTTCATGAAGGGTTGAATAAATGCGAACTACATGTAGTAAAAAGAAGCAGACACTGTTTTTGTTTTTGTAATAGGGCGACGAGAAATTCTACACATTCAATTACAAAACTACACATTTCTTCACTTTTGCTCCCACAAAATACACATGCAAAGTTTTAGGGGTAAACAGGTCTGGGTAGTGGTGGAAGTGATGACGGTACTGGTAGTACTGGTAGTGGTGGAGGTGATAATGGTTGTGGTGACGGTGTTAATGGTGGAGATGATGATGGTAGTGGGTGGTGGGTGGGGATGTTAGTGGTGATGATGTCATCCACTAGTGGGATTACAAGTACACCAAATAGAATACATCAGCTATGAAGTGATCAAACAGCACACACTACAGGAGAAAAAAAACAAACCCAGACAAATTCTCCATGTCAGAGATGAATCAAAGCAAGGACCTAGAAAACAAGAAGGGCAAAGCCCATACGACTCACATGCTTGACCTTGACCTTTATATGACCTTGACCTTCAAGGTCAAGGTCAAACAACTAAACCTACCAATGACATCATACACAAAGAAATGCTTTACACATTTTTCCTACCAAAATACATGTGACCTTGACCCAAGGTCAAGGTCATCCAAGGTCATGCAACACAAAGCTGTTAATTCAAGACATAGGAAGCACAATGGTGCTTATTGGCACTTTCTACCATGAGATATAGTAACTTTTAGTGGTTCACTACCCCATTTTGGTCACATTTCATAAGGGTCAAAGTGACCTTGACCTTGATGATATGTGACCAAATGTGTCTCATGATGAAAGTATAACATGTGCCCCACATAATTATTAAGTTTGAAACAGTTATCTTCCATAGTTCAGGGTCAAGGTCACTTCAAAATGTGTATACAATCCAACTTTGAAGAGCTCCTGTGACCTTGACCTTGAAGCAAGGTCAACCAAACTGGTATCAAAAGATAGGGCTTGCTTTGACCTATATATCACTTGTAGCTAAGGTCGCCATTCTCAATAACGTGGGAGAAAATTGGGAAAATGTGAAAAATGACTGTTTTTGAGACCACATTTATGGCTCCTGTGACCTTGACCTTGAAGCAAGGTCAAGTCACTATGTATGTTTTTTGAGGCCTTGTCATCATACACGATCATGCCACATTTGGTGTTGATAGACTTAATAGTCTCCGAGAAAAATCCAACGTTTAAGTTTTTTACGCCCGGACGGACGGACGGACGCCTGGACGGACGACACGGCTGAGTACATAGACTCACTTTTGCTTCGCATGTGAGTAAAAAAAGTGCATCCATCAAAAGCATTGATACTGCTCTCACGTCACACTTTTATCCAGCACCAAACATTACACCTATTGCATTGTAAGAAATCATTAAATAAAATGCCCAACATGAATATTGAAAAACAAAGTTACACAACCGAGAGACTCAAGTCCAAATGCTGCACTGACCCATGCCCCTGTGGTAGATGACCATGAGCTGGTTTTGGTGTGCCGCCATGCAGACCACGGGTCCAGGCAGACTGATGAGCTCTCGCTGGATGCCAGACACCGTGAAAACTCGCACTCGGCGCTGGCTGGTGGCCACGGCGACCCAGTCCGACCCCAGTACCAATGCCTGCACATCAGTCAGATTGGAGTCAGCCAGATGATGTTGCAAGATGGTGTTGTCTTCGAAAAACCTTTCAACCAATGGCTTCTCTGAGTATGTAACGAAATGTTTTGCAACCAACCTCTTTTAAGTGTCACTGAGGATGTGTATCTTACACACAAAAAGTGCCACATGACCACGATATATAGGTAAGCTGGCTGCCTGCCTCAGTTGTGTTCACAATCAAACAAACTTCAGTAACTGTGTGTCAAGTGTCCTGCCTAGGAATATATCAGGGGGCCATGTGCATAGAATGGCTAGATTTAAGTGACCAACACCCCACCCCCTATAGTTGCGGTCATAGTAACCTGACCAGCTTTTCTTTTCCCTGCCACCCTAAACTTTTCTGTCTAATCATGAAAAGAAAGGGGGGGGGGGAGGGGGCACAGGGGAAGAAGAAAGAAAAAATAAACAAAACGAGAGAGAGAGAGAGAGAGACAGACAGAGACAGAGACAGACAGACAGACAGACAGGCAGACAGACAGACAGAAAGAGAGAGAGACAGAGAGAGAGACAGAGAGAGAGAGAGAGAGAGAGAGAGAGAGAGAGAGAGAGAGAGAGAGAGAGAGAGAGAGAGAGAGAGAGAGAGAAAGGGCAAGAGAGATGAATGTCAGGTCACACCCACCTTGACCTCCTCGCCTTCAGGCATGTTGGTGGTCCACTCCTTGGTGCCTTCCCATGACCCAAAGTGCATCACCATCAGCTGGCTGTGGACAGCAACCACACATTCAACACCCAAACCATCAACAGTCAGCTGACAAGACAAAATGGAACATTAATTCAATCGATTAACTAATTCATCATCATTTTAATCAGAATGGAGGGAGTGAGGATGAAGGAGGACAAGAACAAGAAGGCAGAAAGCACTTAAGATACAATCTATTCAACATCCAACATAGTGTTGCTCTCCTCTCTTCTCGCAATGTCCTGTAACTACGGGAGTTCTCCTAGCTTGCACCGGGAAGTCGAAGTTCCCAAACTCCAGTAGTCGTTTCCAACAAAACTTTATTCACGCACTGGTCGATACACAGCGGTGACAATCAGTAATCAGCATTACCATAACAACTTCACTCTAGGGCATGAATACCCATAGAGGACTCGATCGCACTCACTTTTCTTCTTAAGCTCTCACCTTATTTCTGTCGCGTGCACTCTCGTCACGTGACACGGACAAGACACATTTTGCCTGACTCTCATGTAACCAAGAAACAGCATGAGTGAAGAGGCTGATGCAAACAGCTTGATAGTGCTACGATATTCTCGTGCATTCCAGAACCTTCACAACAATAGCAAAGTTAACATGTCAGGGGGAAAAAGTCTTGCATTCTACCTGGGCGAAGAGTCATCACCAGAGTTGGCCAGTGCCAGAGCCTGTCTGGAGAGGTCAGCCATGCAGTAGTCCAGGCTGTTGGTCAGGTGGATGGGGTGGTGCACTGCTGAGTCGTGGAACTCCACTTCTATGGCATCCTCCTCCCCTTGTTGCTGGTAGACTATGCCCACAGAGTTCCACATCTGGATTGCAAAGCAAGCAAAAACATCAGGTGTACTTAGAAGGTCTTCTGATCTGCCTTGTTGTAGGAGGATGTGGTTGTGTGGTGCAGAGTAATGGGCAAAAGGAGAGAAGGCAAGAGACAGAAGGAGAGTAAGCAAGAGACAGAGGGAGAGTGAGCAAGAGACAGAGGAAGAGTAAGTTAGAGACAGAGGGAGAGTAAGCGAGAGACAGAGGGAGAGTAAGCAAGAGACAGAGGGAGAGTAGGCAAGAGACAGAGGGAGAGTAAGCAAGACAGAGGGAAAGTAAGCAAGACAGAGGGAGAGAAGGCAAGAGACAGAGGGAGAGTAAGCAAGACAGAGGGAAAGTAAGCAAGACAGAGGGAGAGAAGGCAAGAGACAGAGGGAGAGTAAGCAAGACAGAGGGAAAGTAAGCAAGACAGAGGGAGAGTAGGCAAGAGACAGAGGGAGAGTAAGCAAGACAAAGGGAAAGTAAGCAAGACAGAGGGAGAGAAGGCAAGAGACAGAGGGAGAGTAAGCAAGACAGAGGGAGAGTAGGCAAGAGACAGAGGGAGAGTAAGCAAGACAAAGGGAAAGTAAGCAAGACAGAGGGAGAGAAGGCAAGAGACAGAGGGAGAGTAAGCAAGACAGAGGGAGAGTAAGCAAGAGACAGAGGGAGAGAAGGCAAGAGACAGAGGGAGAGAAGGCAAGACAGAGGGAGAGTAAGCAAGACAGAGGGAGGGTAAGCAAGAGACAGAGGGAGAGTAGGCAAGAGACAGAGGGAGAGTAAGCAAGACAGAGGGAGAGTAAGCAAGACAGAGGGAGAGTAGGCAAGAGACAGAGGGAGAGTAAGCAAGACAAAGGGAAAGTAAGCAAGACAGAGGGAGAAAAGGCAAGAGACAGAGGGAGAGTAAGCAAGACAGAGGGAGAGTAAGCAAGAGACAGAGGGAGAGAAGGCAAGAGACAGAAGGAGAGAAGGCAAGACAGAGGGAGAGTAAGCAAGAGACAGAAGGAGAGAAGGCAAGACAGAGGGAGAGTAAGCAAGACAGAGGGAGAGTAAGCAAGAGACAAAGGGAGAGTAGGCAAGAGACAGAGGGAGAGTAAGCAAGACAGAGGGAGAGTAAGCAAGAGACAGAGGGAGAGTAAGCAAGAGACAGAGGGAGAGTAAGCAAGAGACAGAGGGAGAGTAAGCAAGAGACAAAGGGAGAGTAAGCAAGAGACAGAGGGAGAGTAAGCAAGAGACAGAGGGAGAGTAGGCAAGAGACAGAGGGAGAGTAAGCAAGACAGATGGAGAGTAAGCAACAGACAGAGGGAGAGTAGGCAAGAGACAGAGGGAGAGTAAGCAAGACAGAGGGAGAGTAAGCAAGAGACAGAGGGAGAGTAGGCAAGAGACAAAGGGAGAGTAAGCAAGACAGAGGGAGAGTAAGCAAGACAGAGGGAGAGTAGGCAAGAGACAGAGGGAGAGTAAGCAAGACAGAGGGAGAGTAAGCAAGAGACAGAGGGAGAGTAGGCAAGAGATAGAGGGAGAGTAAGCAAGACAGAGGGAGAGTAAGCAAGAGACACGGTGAGAAAAAAAAAACAGGCAGCCTGACGAGAGCGAGATGTCTGGTCATTCTGCAAGTCAGACAGTCAAGCAGATAGAATGACTGACAGATGCACACTGGTGCAAGTGGACGGAGTGGCAGGCAGGGAAGATGCTGGTATGTAAACCCCTTATTCCAATATACACAAACTGCATCCACACTCAAGCATGCACATGCACATATACATGCACAAAACCCAGCCATGTTGCACTGGTACACATGCAAACATGTGCACACACAAACACATGCACCACACACTCATGCACACATACATGCATCAACACTCATACACACGCACACACACGCATACACACACACAAACACATGCATGCAAACACAACACCTGCACGCAAACACAACACACACACACACACTAATAATAATAATATAGTTTATTCATACGCACATACCTTCCCTTGACAGGCAAGCTCATGGCGTTTACAATTTAAAGAATCAACACTCATACAACCGCTCAACACCACATTCCTACAAAAACTCACACATTACATGTATATAAACAAAGAATAAGAACTAAGATCCAATAGAACAAACTATACAATATACATAGTACTTGTAGTTGTAGGCTAGGTCAAGTAAGGTGAAGCAGCTCAGCGGGAAAGGCGGATCGGAAGAGGTGGGTCTTTAGAGCACTTTTGAACTGGGGCAGAGTGTCAGAATGACGGACTGAGAGAGGCAGACTATTCCAGGTTACAGGTCTAATATAGGAGAAGGCACGCTGTCCTTGAGTTTTCTTGTTACGGCGGGGGACCTTAAGCATTCTTGAGTCAGCAGCTGAGCGTAGAGATCTGGAGGGCGTGTAGACTGTAAGGATTTCTGTAAGAGCGTGTGGTGCGGTGTTGTTGATGGCCTTGAAGCACAAAGTAGCAAGTTTATAATCTATCCTCTGAGAGATGGGAAGCCAGTGAAGTGTATGTAGGAGTGATGAGACATGGGTACGCTTGGGACATCGAAAAATTAGCCTAGCAGCACAATTCAGAACTTTCTGGAGTTTGTTAAGCAGAGTGTCAGGGATGCCAGCGAGAAGAGAGTTTTCATAGTCGAGACGAGACAGAACAAGTGATGTGATGAGCGTTTTGGTGGCCTGCTGAGAAAGATGATGACGAATGGTACTAATTTTCCTTAACTCGTAATATGATAACTGACAGACTTTGTTTACATGAGCTCTCATTGACAGATCATTGTCAAACATGACGCCTAAATTTCTAACAGACTGAGAGAAGACGATGTCACTGTGATCAATGCACGCAAACACAACACATGCACGCAAACACAACACACACACATGCATACACACACACACACACACATGCACGCAAACACAACACACACACATGCATGCATACACACACACACATTCACGCAAACACAACACACACACACATACCATGAAGCGGCTCTGCAGGTGGGTGGGGGTGGAACCAGGCTGAAAGGCACGCTGGAGGGGGGTGGGCTCGAAGCCAGACTTGGATCGGGTGGGAATGCTGTCTGCTATGCTGCTGGTCTCCCCATCGTCCTCCTCCTCCCCCATCCTCTCCTTCCCCTGCTCCATGAGTGCTTTGCTCTTCAGCACATCTCGCATGAAATCTGCATCAGGAAATCCAACATGAATCTCTCAGTACACTTCACTTATATTGTGACCTTGCTCTTCAGTATGTCTTGCATGAAATCTGCATCAGGAAAATTAACAATAAATGTTTTAGTACACTTGAATTGAATCTTGGTAATGCTGTTCAAGACATCTTTTATGAAAATTGAGTAAGTTTTCTTTGGCTAGTTTCCTTTAAAACAAGTAGTATTGTTGACGTGCATCATTCTTGTGAACGCAAGGATGCCAAAGGAATTATCAATTGCTGTCAGGTAAGTCACTAAGAACTAGAAATAAGAGGTAATTATCAGCTCAGGTGATAAATGTGCACCATTACAGCAAAAAGAACAAATAATTCTGTGCCACTCTACAGTGCAACTAGCAGACAGCCGTACTCCCTACAGCTGTCAAGAGCAGTCCTGCATGTGTCTTGCATTTCTGGAACTATGGAGAGATGGATGGATGGATGGATGGATGGATGGATGGATGGATGGATGGATGGATGGACGGATAGATGGATGGATGGATGATCTGTAATGGCCTTTCAGCCTTTGTAGGCTATGCAAAGCTGGTTTGAATATGAGCAAGTCATGTCACAATATCCTTAGTTATTTACTCTTACTAATCATGTAGAGAGACGCGGTGGGTCTATGCTTACCCCCAACCCACGGGGGGGAGGGGGGGGGGGGGGCGCCGCATGGAGAGGGAGCTCTAGGGCAGTTTCTACAGACAAGGGGGTCAGAGGAAGCCTACCTCCAGGGTCATCCTCGTCGTCCAGGAAGGGCATGGAGTTGAGGTCAGGGGCGGGGTCAGACTGGCCGGTGGGCAGTGCTGCCTGCACCTCAGCACTTGCCGCCACCAGATCCTCATCGTCACTCTCAAACATGGCCGTCTGGGAACTGCTGAACTCCTGGCGACAGAGAAGCAGACACTCAACAGGTCAGGCAACTTATCCGGTGCCTGGATTGTGGCAGCTGTGATGGGGACAACTGCTCATGGTTGTGAGGGCTGCAATTTACACACGTGATTGCCTTCAGGAACCTTTGTCACCGACTTTTCTTGTTTTCTCTCTCTCTGTCACTGTCATTTCAATGGCTGCTGACACATACAAACACATTTATGCAGTCAGAGCTTGGATTTTATATGTTAGAGTTGCATTACTTGTGCATGACCTATCTCAGCAATGAGTCTCAGTCTCATGCAAATGTTGACCCATTTCCAAGATAAAAAAAAAAAAATGAAATTAAAAACAAAAATAGTAGAAGTTGAATTTCAATGGATTGAGAGGAGGAAGGAGTGAGAATCATACATACTATTTTGACCTCACCAAGCAGACCCTGAAAAAGACACAGAGAAAAGTTTTATTAAACAAACAAGCAAAAATAAACACCAGACAAGTGCTGTATTTGCGTTGCATGATGGATGAAACAACTCCTTAAATGTTGGTTTTGCACAGTTCTGTCACATCAGAAAGGCTGTGATAAATCACCAACTTTGGCATTTCACCTTCATGCAGTTTTAGGCAGGCAGAAAACAGCTCATCTTTCCAATCATAAACTGCTTTAGAAATGTTATCATCTCAACCATCAGTTCTATTCATCACTGGATGGTAAACATTTCCTATATTTGGAGTGCATCATAGAGCAGATGCTCTAGAGAGATGGGTTTTGCCACAGCTGCTCACCTCCTTGTCACAGTAGGCCAGGGTGTTCGGACTGGCAGGGTTCCAAGCGATGGCGGTGAACCGGTGACCCTTATCATGCTTGTGTCTGCAATGGGAACACGGACGGCAAATATCAATGGCCTTCCTGTCACCATTG
The DNA here is from genome assembly GCA_034096865.1 of Theodoxus fluviatilis. NCBI lineage: Eukaryota > Metazoa > Mollusca > Gastropoda > Cycloneritida > Neritidae > Theodoxus > Theodoxus fluviatilis. The sequence goes on from JAWQFJ010001121.1 coordinate 24,939, forward strand.
CCGTCTCTGTCCTGCCATGTCATGTCAGCATGCCACTCACACAAGCCCTGGCAACAAGTGTTATTTGCCTCAAAGGTACTAAAAATCTGCGTATGTTACAGTCAAGTGCAGCATCATCCTCATTCTCCCATTCAAACTACAAACTTTTCTGTTGGAGGAAAAAGAATCTATGTCATGTGCTACTGATGCAATGGGAATTACATCTATTTGGGGGTGGGGGCATGTGGAAACAAAAAACAATACAAAATATTCTGGTTGGGAAAACCATTAATGAAGAGGAAGAGGCACCCACTTATCAGCGACCCGCCTGGACTTGAGGTTGACGATGATGAGAGACCCATCAATGCAGCCTGCAGCAATGTGGGTCTTGTCAGGGGCTACAGCCAGGATGGAGATGAGCTGAAGAAAAGAAAAAGATCATGAGTGCGTTTGTTTGGCTCAAATTTTTTAGATTCTCCCTGAATGGCTAGTCGAGGGTGAGTGAGACGCTCCTACAGCTAGAAAAACAGATAATCAACTCGCAAGGCGGAAGAACATGGCTGCATCCTGGTGCCAGAGTCGGCGAAGAAGTTGCCAATAGACACAATAACTGACGATTCAGATATCACATCAGTTTTTCACTTGATAGAACACACCATGGTGTCATATCGAATGGCATGGGAACTTTATCAATGAAAAAAAGCAACCCAGGTTCAACTGTAGACAATTTTGTCAAAAATGTTAGGCCTCGATTCCTTTCGATCAATTCAAGGGACATAATTCATAGAGCATACATATACGGTGTTGCGTGTTTGCAAATGATAAAAACATTTTCGGTAGTTTATGTCCAGAAATAACGTATACAACTACTCCTCAAGATATACAAATTAACACTCGAACAGCAAATACTTCCGTGCACGTACACTTTTTCATTCTCGGACCCCGAGAAGCACATTACAGGCACTCTTCTCTCCGAAGACCAGCCCAACTTGCACCGTCTCCGCCATTTTGGTTCATCCGGGTCACTGCAGCAGGAAGCATTGAGGGAGCTCCGGACCTCCCTCGACTTCCCGCCTTCACGGCGAGTGTGTCCTTATGAGTGAGGAACATAGGAAACGCCTAGCCCTCACGATTCTCTCGAGATTTGGGGCTAAACAAACATGCCCTACACCTTTGAACCTCCACTAGAGTGCTCACTTTGTCTTCTAGTGCCCTTTCTGTACAGGACCCTAAGCAGCTGTAGTTTGCACTGTGTGTCAATCACACATACATTACTTCACTCTGACTAGAGCTTCCAGGCAGTGTGCCAAGACTACTGGTATTCCCAGCATGAGATCTTCGGGCTGTCAGTATGTTGCCAAAGCAAGGACAGTGAGATCTTTACATCAGTGACAGAAGTTTGGGTGAATCCTTAAGAAGGGCCAAAACTCACATCTGTGATTGCAGAATCGGTGAAACTGGATGCCTGCTCCCATGACTTCCTTTGGTAAAACCGAATTTCCTTCTCAACGGGCACAAGCAGCATCTGAAAGTAGAAGAGAGCATGGAAAAAAAAAGGACAACATGGAATCATAGTCTTTCTGTCATTCACCTCCCAGCACTTCAAGCACACTAGTGCCAAAGTTATCAAGATGTTCTCCCTCTGTTACATGCATCTGAATGTACAGTAGCCATGTATGACTAAAAAGTAAAAGCCTTTAAACATGCTGATGATGCATAGTGAATTTAGTTACAGATGGAACTCGAACAGTACGGATCAGCATGGACAAACTGGAAGAGATGCAGTCAATGCATTTCCCATCTCCCTTCCCCATCAGCTCCTCAGACTTGGACCACAACCACCACAGTAGCTCACTTAATCAGTTAATGATATAGCCATTATAGGCATCAAATCAAGGTTTAATCTTGAGCAGAATGATCCAGCAAGATGGGGAAAAAAGACAATTCTCTTTCGCATTTGAAAGCTGTGCAGTCGTGTAGACCGACATCTGTGATGGCAACCGACAACGAAGGTATATATACAGGTGTGCTCTCAGTAGAGGGAGGGAGACACATGTAATGGCTACAACCAAGGCATACATACAGGTGTGCATTCAGTAGAGGGAGGGAGACACTTGTAATGGCAACAGACAACCAAGGCATACATACAGGTGTGCACTCAGTAGAGGGAGGGAGACACATGTAATGGCAACAGACAACCAAGGCATACATACAGGTGTGCACTCAGTAGAGGGAGGGAGACACATGTAATGGCTACAGACAACCAAGGCATACATACAGGTGTGCACTCAGTAGAGGGAGGGAGACACATGTAATGGCAACAGACAACCAAGACATACATACAGGTGTGCACTCAGTAGAGGGAGGGAGAAACATGTAATGGCTTCAACCAAGACATACATACAGGTGTGCTCTCAGTAGAGGGAGGGAGACACATGTAATGGCAACAGACAACCAAGACATACATACAGGTGTGCACTCAGTAGAGGGAGGGAGACACATGTAATGGCAACAGACAACCAAGACATACATACAGGTGTGCACTCAGTAGAGGGAGGGAGACACATGTAATGGCAACAGACAACCAAGGCATACATACAGGTGTGCACTCAGTAGAGGGAGGGAGACACATGTAATGGCTACAGACAACCAAGACATACATACAGGTGTGCACTCAGTAGAGGGAGGGAGACACATGTAATGGCTACAGACAACCAAGGCATACATACAGGTGTGCACTCAGTAGAGGGAGGGAGACACATGTAATGGCTACAACCAAGGCATACATACAGGTGTGCACTCAGTAGAGGGAGGGAGACACATGTAATGGCAACAGACAACCAAGGCATACACACAGGTGTGCACTCAGTAGAGGGAGGGAGACACATGTAATGGCAACAGACAACCAAGGCATACATACAGGTGTGCACTCAGTAGAGGGAGGGAGACACATGTAATGGCTACAGACAACCAAGGCATACATACAGGTGTGCACTCAGTAGAGGGAGGGAGACACTTGTAATGGCTACAACCAAGGCATACATGCAGGTGTGCACTCAGTAGAGGGAGGGAGACACATGTAATGGCAACAGACAACCAAGGCATACACACAGGTGTGCACTCAGTAGAGGGAGGGAGACACTTGTAATGGCAACAGACAACCAAGGCATACATACAGGTGTGCATTCAGTAGAGGGAGGGAGACACTTGTAATGGCAACAGACAACCAAGGCATACATACAGGTGTGCACTCAGTAGAGGCGGGAGACACATGTAATGGCTACAGACAACCAAGGCATACACACAGGTGTGCACTCAATAGAGGGAGGGAGACACATGTAATGGCAACAGACAACCAAGGCATACATACAGGTGTGCACTCAGTAGAGGGAGGGAGACACATGTAATGGCAACAGACAACCAAGGCATACATACAGGTGTGCACTCAGTAGAGGGAGGGAGACACGCGTAATGGCAACAGACAACCAAGGCATACATACAGGTGTGCACTCAGTAGAGGGAGGGAGACACATGTAATGGCAACAGACAACCAAGGCATACATACAGGTGTGCACTCAGTAGAGGGAGGGAGACACATGTAATGGCAACAGACAACCAAGGCATACATACAGGTGTGCACTCAGTAGAGGGAGGGAGACACGTGTAATGGCAACAACCAAGGCATACATACAGGTGTGCACTCAGTAGAGGGAGGGAGACACGTGTAATGGCAACAACCAAGGCATACATACAGGTGTGCACTCAGTAGAGGGAGGGAGACACGTGTAATGGCTACAGACAATCAAGGCATACATACAGGTGTGCACTCAGTAGAGGGAGGGAGACACATGTAATGGCTACAACCAAGGCATACATACAGGTGTGCACTCAGTAGAGGGAGGGATATTACTTACAGATCCATCATGAGTCCAACATAGGCGACATAGAGTCTTTGCAAAGCTGCAATACAGAAAGACCATTGACAAAGGACCGTCTACTTGAAATATTAAAACTTATCATTCACTGCCAGAAAATGGAGGAAAAAACCTCCAATTTTTTTCAATGCAAGCAGTTCTACATCTGTCATTTCCAATCATTAAACTCGTTCATGACATACACATGTCTTGAAGTGAAATACATCAGAAGAAATCCATTCCATATGATGCAGACCTCCGCAATGCATTAATAATTTGATAAAAACTAATGCTAAGACTTTCTGGCCAGACTATAGTAGTAGACAGGATGAATGAAGAAGTTCATGTGTGTTGGATGGCCACATGTGCATGCAGGTGCGCCCACACATACACATGCACACACACATATAGGCATGCACACATACTTTCACACGCACACACACAGAGGCATGCACACATACACACACACACACCTTTACACTCACACACACATACACACACACATGTACATATACGCTTACACACACACACACACATGCACAAAGGCATGCACACATAAACACACACATACTGAGTTATACCCAAAAACACATGCACACACACACACACGTGCGCGCGCACACACACACAGAGGCATGCACACATACATTTACACACACACCTGCACACACACATGCACATACTGAGGCATGCACACATACATTTACACACACAAGCACACACTTTCAAACACAAACACACACACTTACACACACACACACACCGATACACTTGCACACACTCTTACACACACACACACACTCTTACACACACACACACACTCTTACACACACACACACTCTTACACACACACACACTCTTACACACACACACACACACTCTTACACACACACACACACACACGCACACACGGGCAAATTCACTTGCCTGACGTCATTGCACTTGGGCAGGATTTTCAGGGTGGCAGCACACGAGGCGTCCTCCACCTTCCACACCTTCACAGTCCCATCACAGCTTGCCGAGGCCTGGCACAAGTACACACACACACACACACAACATCAATGCTCAGTGTGCGTCCTCAATGACTGAATGAGGCACTGCCTGCTTCAATAAAGACTGCTTAGAATATGTTGGTGCTGTACATACAAGTGTCCACCTAGCACAAGGACATCTTGTGTACTTACAATGCTTGTGTCTTAGCAGTGGAGTGGACATGCCAATGCCAAACTGAAGAAATGGGCTGGTGACGGTGACACAATGTGACATCTATTTATGATAAATGTGTTCAGGTCATGGCCGAACTCGCAGTTCAGCCCATGAAAACACCCAGTTTCATGGTCTTGAAACAGTTTTATATAAATGTCCACAGCTGACTTCCCTGGATTACCCTTTTCTTGTGAATAAGGACCAAGAGTTTCAAATTTCTTCCCATCAGATGTGGGTTTTTGGCAAATGGTGAACACTAAAATTTCCCCCCTCCTCTTTTCTCCAGTACCAAGAGCTACTGACAACTCCCCTGGATGGAGCATGGTGCTGGACACTCTTTCAAAGAGTACAGGGACCCTTCCACACAACCCCAGTGAATAAGACCATTCATTCCCTCTACTGGCTCTAGTGCTAGTTTTAGTTTCCTTTCCTAGTCATCCTCAGATTGACCTTAGCTACAATACACAGATCTGATCCTTTCATAAACTCTTTTCAGTCCTGAAGAGGGTGCAGATAAGAACTTCCAGCATATTTCTCAAACTTTCAATTCATGGGGAACAAAGGAATTCGGTATGCAGCTAAGAATTAACCCGTTCCATGCCCTTATGACCGAATATTCGGTCACGCGATTACGCCCTCCATAGTGCTCTTATGACCTATTAATCGGTCACGGATTTTCCTAAATTTGTAGATAACCCTGTGTTCAGCTTTTGATGACGAAACGAACAGGAACGCTTACCCTAGGCAAAGGCTAGGATATGCTACAGTCGGATCATAGCAGCAGAGTGTATTTCAGCTGAGGGGAGCGTCAAATTGAGGTCACCCCCACTTCTAGCAAGTGCGCAGTTATCATGCGCAGTTGTAAACAATGGCAGCGCTCACTCCGTCGACAAGCAAAGGCATGAAGCGTGGTCAAGTATCGCCTGCTCGGTTAGCACAGGCTGGTGAAGCAGAGGAGGACTTAGAAAGCGATTTAGAGACAACAGGTTTCTTTGATCAGGTCAGTGACGATGACGATCTCGAACTTTGCACTCGGCGTGTGTTCGTGGAGGTTGGAGACTCGAGTGATGAATCCGAGATTGTGGAACAACCTGCAGTGGCAGCGTCTGGCCTTTCTGCTGCTGCTTCTGACTCTGAAATGAGTTCGGACGATGAACCATCACCTCCCCGTGATCGAGGATCTCCTTATCCCTCCTCTCGTCGGGTATCGACCTCTGCATCTTCTCGTCGAGCACCACGGAGGCGTGGTCAAACTCTACACACACGTGCTGTGGTCGAGGTCGCGCTCCCAGAGGACAGCGTCGTGGGAGGGTAATGATCTGCAGTCCTCAGCCTAGACAATCCCACTTTGAGGGAGATTTCCTTCCCCCAAATCGTTAATCACCTCAAATTAGTGTTTTCAGGACATGCTGGGATCAAAGTCAGCACAGCGAACTTTCAGCCTGTTGACTACTATCAGCTGTTCTTCGCAGTCAGTCTCATTCACCATCTCGTTTCTGAAACCAATCGGTATGAAGACCAAACCTTAGCTGCAGCAGAGCAGCGTGGGTTTCGAAGGCATTCCAGGCTTCTAGCCTGGATAAATAAGAAAACCACGACAGATGAACAGGGTACCAGGCCAAGCGATGTCGGGTCTGCCACAAGAAGGGCATCCGCCGTGTCACCAAGGTCACATGCCCTGACTGTCCTGACCAGCCTGGCCTCTGTGCTGTTCCATGCTTCCGAATTTACCACACAGCAAAGAAATTCTGAACTGTCTAGTGGTGGATATTCCCTTGGCATGCAAAAGGACCTTATTGTGCCAGGCTGTGTTGTGCCATGTCTGCCACTAGAAGGGAGTCTCCTGGGTCTCCAAAAGCTTGTGGCCAGACTGTCCTGATTAGCTTGGATTCTACCCTGCTTCATGCTTCAAGCTGAAATACTGGACTGCTCACTTGAACTGATTTTTCATTGAGATGCATGCATGACAAAATATTACAATTCTTTCCTTCACAGATCATAGTAAGTACTGCAGTTGTTTCTTTTTTAATTTGCCTGGCATGATATTGATCATAGCAATCATGCATGACTTTGAAAAGTGTGTACATGTGAATTCCTCATTTTCATCATTATGTAGATAGAATTGTTACAACCTGAAGGCTGAAGAGAAAATATCCTACAAACCTTTTTATACTTGTCTAAATAAAGTAGTCTCTTCTGAATTTGCCTGGCATGATATGCCTGGCATACTTTGAAAAGTGCGTGCATGTGAATTCTTCATTTTCATCATTATGTAGATAGCATTGCTACTACCTGAAGGCTGAAGAGAATGTATCCTACACACCTTTTTATTCTAGTGTGAATACAGTAGTTCCTTCTTGCATTTTGCTGGCATGATATTAGCAATTTTGCATGACTTTATCTACAGTAATTGCTGTAGGTGTTACAGTTTGCATCTGTCTTCATACTATTGATATAGTATGTTCAAATAATTTTCAGTATTTAGTTTCATAAATATTTTGCAAGAAAAAAGATTCTGAGACATTTGAGACATAGTAAAATACAATCTGAAAAACAAATCAGAAAAAAAATTGGGTTGAGTATACCATGATGATGTACAAGAAATCATCATTACATTTTTTAAAGGCATTGGTAAATTTTGTTTTATTCAAGCTTGATTTAAGAAATAAAGTCTCCAAAAATCATGTCAGTGTGTTTGTTGTGTTCCTGATTGTCTGTACTTTCAAAGAAATATGGGTTTTATGGGGTTGTTAGGCACTGAAATTGAGATATGATTTTTCTCCTCAACTCAGTGTTGTTTTTTGCAATTTTTACTGAAATTCCCTGGCACTGGCAGTTGCATAATATGATGACGAAGTTGGCATGGAAAGGGTTAACTCCACAATTTGCTCAAACAGGCATCAGCCACAAGCACATTGAAGGCTGAAAATCTAGTATGCGGAATGTGGCAATACAAGTTACAACAATATGAGATGTGTATGTAACAGCCATGGGTTCCAATGGAGATATCTTGCAGCACCTGTTTGAGAATCTCTCCCACTTGTCAGATAAAATTTTGATCATTTCAAGAACACTTCCTGCTGATGATGTTTGACATTTCCCCCCAATCTCACCAGGAATTCTTCCTTGGGATCCAGGGCCACACTGAGGACAGGGGCTTCGTGGCCATGGAAAACCTTCTGGCTGTTGTTGTCCGTGTCAACCAGTTTCACTGTGAAGTCGCTGCAAGCATCAAAGGGTTCATTTACGCTTGACAGTTCTCTCATCTTTTTAATACTCGTCTCTGCCATGGGGTACTGCGACATCATAACCCTGACATTGGCAGCAATGATTTCTTGATGATGATGAATACTTTGATAATGAATTCTTTGATGATGATGATGATGATGATGATGATGATGATGATGATGATGATGACTTGCAAAACTTTCCCTGGCGTCACTGAGGGAAATTTTTTTCTTCTTCCTGGCAGCTAGTGAAGGATTTATCTAATGGCCTGACAAACATATTTGCAACTTCGCAGCAGAAAATAAAAGATCATCACTGAAAATAATTAAGGCAATGACTGCAGGCAGCAAAGTCCTCCAATCCATCGCCTGCACTCTACCTTGCTCCTGCGGCCAGAGCTTTGCCTGATGCACTGAGGTGCATGTGCGTGACGGGGGCAGTGAACCTGGTGACAAGGCCATCAGGCGCTCCATCAGGAAAGGTGTGAGCCTGAATGGTGTTGCCATCCCTGGCCGTGAAGAGGCGGCCATTCTGAGAAGAGACAGCAAATCACTGTACCAACTGACTGACAGAGTAGGCTTACATTTTCAAAGATGACTTCTTAAGTTAAAGTGGGGTGAAATTGAGGTAATTGGTGGGCTGAAAAGTGACAAAACATCAAGACCAAGCATTGAGAGATTGAAATTGAGGCTGTCCACATATTGTGCCAGTCAGGACAAGGAAATGGATCACGTCAGCACCTAGTTACAGATAAACATGACAATGTGGATTATTACAAATACTGGAGCGATTACAGAGTTAACATCCGTCTGCTTCAAGTGAGTTATCTCCCTTACACTGTTAGCACATGTATGAGCTCCGTCGACATCGAGTCAAACAGAGTGATTTTTCCTATTTTTGGGCCTAGCAATGGCTTCGTCATATGTTGAACGTTTACCAGCAGACGCAAAAAAGCAGTACTACGAGAAGATTATTGACGTTCATGGGTTAGATCCGTATCAAATACCAAACAGTTCGTGGTCTGTCGACAAAAACCAGCTGCCGGACATAAACCACGCCAGGATTGTGCAATATTTTGTGCTGGGCAAAAGTGCGTACACGTGCGAAGATTTTGCAGTGCAGATTAGTAAGCAAATCGAATTCAAAAGGCTTGCTAAGAAAAAGTAGGCTTGCTCCTAAAAAATTTTCATCTGAAAACTTATGATGCATTTACAGTCTAGTGTCGTTGCTACTATCACTCACATCTGAACTACAGAGACGGATACAAGCCCTGGAAATGAGATGCTACCGCAAGATTCTGAACATCTCATATAAAGACCATGTCACGAATGAGGAAGTCAGCAACAGGATCAGGAGAGCAATTGGACAGTACGAAGACCTGCTCTCAATCGTGAAAAGCAGAAAGCTGAAGTGGTACGGTGTCGCAATTAAAGTTATAAATAATACATATATGAGGATCTGCTTCTAGTTGTTAAAGTTGAAGCAAATTTAACTTAACCTAGGTTTTCAAACAAAACCTTATCACCACATTCACTGGAAACACCAAAAATAATTAAATAAACAAACAACAACCTAATAAGGGACACTGGGGCAGGGAAAAGGTCAACAAGTTTAGTTTTAATCACATATAACAATAAACAAAACCCCAACCCTCAATGAAAGTGGCCAAAAACCACACAACAAGAAAGTATTGTAAAGAATGTCAGGTCAACTGCTCGCCCCACTCTACTGAAAGAGTGAGGAAAAATTCACACACACACACAAAAAACCTCCACGCCCACCAATTCAATTAATAGACCCAAAGCTCCAGAAGGGAGAATAAAGACAGCTGCTTTCAACAAGGCAGGCCTGCTTTCTCTCGAGCGGATGAAACAGTTCCTGACAACGTCCGTTCTCCTACGAGAATACAAAAGAGACTCACTGCCACACGTCGTCAACGACGCAGCTCTCCAGGCAGGGATCAAACAACTCTGACGTCTGCCTCTAAAAGGCCCTGAGACATGAAAGTAAATGACAGTCAACAATGTCTCTTTAAGAATCCGCCCGCTATTACTGATAGCGACCAACAACCCAAAAATCTTATCAACAGACGAGAAAAGAACCAGTTCGCCTTACCGGACTTGACGAAACCTCGGTCCTCTCACCACCTCGAACCACAGGAAGTCCGTCTCCTGACTGAACTCCTAGAAAAGCATGTAATCCAATGTCCCCTGCAAAACCACTTGCAGGCACAGAACAGCGTGGGGTCCACACGATGACTCCACATGCCTGACAACAGCGTCGCCCCGTCTCCGTCGCTCACAGACGTAGACCACGTGGACAGACGCGTCCACGTCTCGCTCCTTCCCACGGCGATAGCGTCGCAGCCCGTGCTGCGCAGCGTTGCTCCTGTAGAGGTAGTGGACAGCGAGCGGGTCCCACTCCACACGTCGCTTCCACCGTCCTCCGTTCCTAGGCGTCGATGGGGTCCAGTCTCCCTTCGCCGGAGACGGACGAGGACAAAGTACGCCAAGAGGAGAGTAAGGTACTCCCCTAGCAGAAGGTCAAAGAAGTATAGCAGCAGAGCTATAACAGGTACCTAATTACGCATACAGTTGCTTCAATAGTAGTAGCAGAAGTAGTAGCCTGCAAGCAAAAAGAGACAACCAATCACCACCTGTCTTTTTGCCGACGAGTTCGCTTACAAATTCACTCTTCTCCCCACTCTCGTTCACAACCCAGAATGCACCCTCAGAGAAGGACAAACGTTTCTCACATGAGACTTTAAATAGACCAAAAAGACCCCATGTAGTACAGGAAAAAAAATCACAATTCCTCTCGCTCCGTCACCGAGACGCCAGAGCTTAACTTTTCTCTTACAAGAGTTTACAATTAATGAATTTTCTGTCCCCTTTTCGGCTACCCGTATCAGGCCTAAAATACAAATGCAGAAAGACGCGCGTGCACCACTCTCTCTCTCACCCACACAAATTCGCCCGTTCACACTCTAGCACCCACCTCACTGTCCAGGCTGTGAAGACCTTCCCAGCCCCCTGGGCTGTCCAACGGTTCACCCCTGGAACCAACAGAGTTTAGGCCTCGCGGCCAACCCGACGGACGAGAGACCTCAGGGCTGTGCCCATTGCACCCCACAGAGCTTCCCTGTCCCACGTCTTCTCGGCTCTCAGCTCGAGAAAGGAATGAGCTCGAACCCACGCTAATTAGCGGCGCGAAGTGTGGCGTGACGCCATCACGCAAAGCCCTCTGGGTAATTCACGCTTTCCTCGTGTCATCACCCAATCGAATTGTTCTCTTTCGAACGGAGGTAAGAGCCCACCCCCTCTTTCTCCGAGACCTATCCCCTCAAAGGTCCCCGGCAACCAACTCTAAATTTATCATTTGACCCACCTAGGTCAAATACTTGTCGCAATCATGCGACATACGGTCACGTGTCAAGAGGCAGTGGGCTGGCCAAGACCATCCTGCAAGGTACCGTACCAGGTGGGAGAAGGAGAGGCAGGGAGAGAAAGAGATGAGAAGACAACATTAAAGAGTGGACAGGCTTGACCTTTGCTGACTCACAGCGAGCCACAGAGGATAGAGATCGATGGAGGAAGATTGTCGTGCCTCAACAACCCATCTCAGGTTTTAAGAGACTGGACTGAACTGAACTGTCGTTGCTACTAGTCACACTGTAGGTCACAACATGACCTAATTCAAACATTACTGTACAACGCCCAATGTATTAAATGCAATCAAATTTACCTTTGCTGAAACTACTGTGTTCTGACAGCCATCTGGTTTGTAGCTTCGCACTTCTCGCACCCAACCACAGATGAAAGTCCTGTAACTGTGTAAGCTCTCAAGCTCTTGTAGGCTGCAAAATCTTCGCACGTGTACACACTTTTGCCCAGCACAAAATATTGCACAATCCTGGCGTGGTTTATGTCTGGCAGCTGGTTTTTGTCAACAGACCACGAACTGTTTGGTATTTGATACGGATCTAACCCATCAACGTCAATAATATTCTCGTAGTACCGCTTTTTTGCGTCTGCTGGTAAATGTTCAACATACGACGAAGCCATTGCTAGGCCCCAAAATAGGAAAAGATAACTCTGACTCAATGTCGACGGAGCTCATACTGAAGGCCTCACCTTGCAGGCAATGGCGTAGATTTCATCTCCAAGCCTGTGGGAAATGGCGTCCTCACACTCAATACCTGCCCACAGTCGGACGTCCCCATCAGCTCCACAGGTCAGAATGTACCTAAAGAATTATGGAGAAAAAAATGAAGACAATCTATTCTTAGTAAACATTCTTGTGAAGGCAGAACTACAATTCAGTTGGACAGAGGGAGGTGGGAAAGGGTACAGGGGAGACTTGCTGTTTTCCACAAAGAGTGCCCTCGTGCAGCAATAATCTATTCATCAGTACCAACTGTGATACAAAGTTACTCCACACCCACACCCGTTTTGCACGCATATCTTATGTTCCGTCAGTCATCTCTTTCCCAAGGATGCAGGCTACACTTTAGCTGGACTTTATAAGATGCCCATATGTAGATCATAGATGGTCCTTGGGTTTTACACTACATATGGCCAGAAAGGTGCGTTTTTCCTTCTTCTCCAAACTAGGCCATTTTAACGCAAGAAATAATTAGCGTGCAAAAGAAGGCGTAGCACTGGTGTGATTCAAGCAGTGCTTCAGCATTCAATTCGATGATAATTATGTCGACAAGAGCTGACTATGAGACAATGTGTGATCTCAAGCGTTGTCTGATTTCTAATTTGTTTTGAGAAGATAATTAACCATTATCATTTATGTAACCAGCTCCAGAAAGTAAGCAAATAGTACGTCACATAATTTGTAATTCAATCCTTTTTATGACGAAGCAGCTGCACGATTGAGAGCGCTCGGATTTGCAATCTCACCATAATGACCATAGAGCGGGGTCTGTCAAAACAAACAGCGCTTGGTGATCGGCGGGCTCACGAGAAAAAAGAATCCCTCAGAAGTTTACATGAGCCAGATTTGAGACGTTCGAAGAATCGTTACATATTACCTGCCAGTCTCGTCGTAACAAAGGTCAGTATGTCCATCGCTATGGGCATATCTCTGGGGTTTCATTGCGGGAGCCGTCTGAGGATTGCGCCTTTCCTTTCCCGGGAAAAAGCAGGAGATCTATTCTTTCAGATTTGGCGCCTTATAAGGACCGCAGCTAAAAACTTCCGTTCTTGGTATTAAAAAACCCTCACCACTCACTTACTCTTTATTGGCAAAGTTTGTCTGTATGAAACACATGGTAAGATAAAATACATCTGAAGTTTTTCGGTTTGAGATTTTGTCCCCAAAAGTTCAAGTTTCCCTGTGAATGACATCACACCCTCCCACGCACGGCATACATGCTCTATTTCCAGTTTGTCTTCCTCTGCCCGATCGTTCAGCCAGCAATGCATTCCTGTCGCTGTTTGGATTAATACCCATTTGGTATGTCTCACAGAGTTTCTATGGCTTTTTGTAGCCTTGAAAATCGAGATACTGTTTCAGAATATGTAGATGTGAAAGCCTAGAAGTAGAAATCGTTCGGAATGTGTGTATCGCGGAAACTGATAGACCTCCAATGCTCCATCCATGGGAAAGGCTTGGCTTGATTCCGTTCATCGTCATCAGAGTATCGAATTACACTTTCTCTGGCTTCAAAGTGCATGTTCATTTTTATGCACATTCTTTGGTGTTGAAAACCTCAGCATCTTATTAACACGTGTTAACTCGCGTTTTTCGTTGATGCGAATGCATCTATCTTGTTGACTTGTAAATTCAGTGCAAACAGCATTTTTTGTGTGTACGAACAGTTACAGTCCAAGAGTCTTTGATGCTTTGGTTTACATGAAACTACTCGGGTAGGATATGGCCGTTTGCAACTGTGAGATGTGGCACTCCCGTAATGTAAGGTTCCCCACTCCATGTTTCATTTGTTGAGTAATCTTACCCTCATCTCACTTTATTCCACTGTCCTCTTTAAGCCCTCGGTACGTACGTCACACAAGGATCACTCATAGTACAGTGTCAAACACCAGTATATCACGCGCACACACACACACACACACACACACACACACACATACACGGAGATTTTTTCGCACTAATGTTATGCCAGAAGACTTGAAAAAGCGGAAAACATCATTCCAGCAAATGAGGGAACTGTCGCCCTCGCATTAGGCAGCATATGGCTGTAACCAAGATAAACGAGTTCATGTCTATAACTAGTATAAGAATGATAGAATGTATGCAGCCTGACAACTTGCTTGCTTGCAAGTTTTATGAGCCCCTTATAATGTGTTATATATATATATATATATATATATATACTATATATATATGCACATTGACATAGCCTGATTTTCTGGTAACACATCACCCCACGCACCTTCCTCCCCAAAACTGAAGCAAAGGAGGAGCTAGGTAAACATAACAAATGTATGGTTGTACCAGTGTGTGAAGGATGCCTTAACACCTACCACTTCTCTTAGTATGATGTCTAAAAGGGACAAAAGCAGGTGTGGACTTGTTGTGAGGATGCATAGTTTTGATGATATGTGTGTTGATGAAGACTTTGAATTCACCTGTGGTGATTCTGACCTACATGAAGTTAAGTTTCGTTTTAGTGATTCAAACCTGCTTACAAGTGGTAAAATCTTCTATTTTTTAAAGTAATTGCTACTTCTGATATTTACAGCTATGGACTGTGATGGGATG
>JAWQFJ010001121.1:45000-62500 GCA_034096865.1 Theodoxus fluviatilis
TTTCCTGTGTCTCAGACGCCTTCATTGAGAGGGAAGAAAAAATCCTTGCAGAGTTGATTTGTGGTCTAGTCTTGGGAGTCAGCGGTTGGGTTGAGGAAATATGTGGAGACCTTTGAAGAAGTTATTGCTCAGATAATGGAAGCATTTGATGTCAAACTACTATGTGATGCTTGCATGAGCTAGCAATTAGAAAATTTTCTCAGCATAGCTTGTGGTGCCAGAAGTAGGGACTACTCAAATTAGGTGTTGAATCATTTCTGACTTGGCTATCCTCAACTTTGTAAAGGCAGATTGACCCTTTGATCATAAATTGTCATTTCACTTTTGCAGTACTTAGACTTATCCCTTCTATTCTAATCATTTTCCTGTGCTGTTAGTGTTCCTCTGCTTTTTCTCTCTGTTCTAACTCTGTATTGACCCTCTTCCCTGGGCAGAGGGAAGTCATAAGAGGCTTGATTCTAAATTGGATGCACACTTGAAAGGGAATGCCAGCATGAAAGGATTACGTTCATCTCATTATTGTTGTGTTTCTTGGCCTGTTTGGCTGATGGCCTTTTCCTTCCTGGACTCGAGAAAGCCCAAGACTAATTGCATTCATGTATTTTGGGTTGGTGTTGAATTCTACTGTGTGGTTGGTCTGTATATCATGTTGAAATCTAATGTTGCTCTTTACTCTTGCTTGTTTATAGATTATTTGACTTGTGTCTAGGCTCTGCAGATGAGCAATTAAGAATCTGAGACTACATCTATGATCTAGATCATATCAAAACAATGAAAAATTGTCTTAAAAACAAAACATTCTAAACCCATGTGTTTGTTTTGGCATGAAGTGTCCACTCACAACTCACAGGGACCTCTCTTTTTATTTTAACAAGATACATGGCTGAGGCTCGGGCTGATGCTGGCGAGATTCAGCCAGCAGTTGAGCGGATGGACAGATTCCAGTCTGCTATACCAGAGGCCTCCACCACCATGCCAGTCCAGCACCGCATTCACCGCTCTGCAGTGCGACCCTTCTTCTGCTGTGGCAGTGAGCTCTCTCTGGTCAGCCTGGTGGACGGACTGGACATCCGAGAAATCAGTCCCAGCAGACAGGCCCAGGGCTCCAGAGCCCCGGACTGCAGATGCAAGGAAGCCGCATCGGAGGCGTCCATTTCAGGCAGCACGGCGTCAGCAGATGATGATTGTAGCAGCAGTGGCAGCTTTGTTCGCAGGGCCAGCTTCACCTCCCACCACAAGAAGGGTGAAAAACTGCCAAGGAAATCCAAAAAGAAGTTCTGGAGCCTACGCCTGAGGGGAAAACTCCCCCACAACAGCTCCAACCTCATGGTGTGCTCACGCTCCATGGATGACTCACCCCAGCACCAGTCTTGCTGCATCTGCACTGCCTACCGGAAGACGGGGGAGCAGCAGCAGGAGGAGGAGGAGGCCACTACTGCTGCGACTTCGT
Organism: Theodoxus fluviatilis; assembly: GCA_034096865.1. NCBI lineage: Eukaryota > Metazoa > Mollusca > Gastropoda > Cycloneritida > Neritidae > Theodoxus > Theodoxus fluviatilis. Next base: position 46,451 of record JAWQFJ010001121.1, read on the forward strand.
CTGCAGCCATCGCCATGCCTGCCAATCCACTGCCCAGGACAAGCTTTGTGCGGCCCAATTCTGCAGGAGTTGCATCCTTAAGATGCAGCTCATCCCCAGTGTCTCTCATCCAGGTTGACCTGGGCAGGTGTGCACAGGAGCTGTCTGGATGGGAGCTGTCTGGAAGGAACTGGGAGGAGGCCGACAGAGAAAATGGTGGTGCTGAGCGCGACAGGGGCGGTGAGGAGCGACCGAGAGGGAGAATCCTGGGTGCCACTGGAGGTCACGCACACTTACTCCGCATGTCAGGAGAGATGACCCCGCCTCCCATCTTTGTGTCCCTGGAGAATCTCCTGAAGGACAGCTCCTTTGTGGAGTCGCTGGTGGTGCCGCCCTTGGTCCACACTCAGGTAGACTACGTCCACTGCCTGGTGCCTGACCTGGAGGAAATCACCAAGTGCTCCTTCTACTGGGGAGTCATGGATCGCTATGAGGCAGAGAAGCTCTTGGAGAACAAGCCAGAGGGAACTTTTCTGCTGAGAGACAGTGCTCAGGAGGAGTTCCTCTTCTCCGTCAGCTTCCGTCGCTATGGGCGCTCGCTTCATGCGCGCATTGAGCAGTGGAACCACAAGTTCAGCTTTGATGCCCATGATCCAGCAGTATTTGCTGCAGACACGGTGTGTGGTCTGATAGAGCACTACAAGGACCCCAACAGTTGCATGTTCTTTGAGCCCATGCTGACCAACCCCATGATCCGCACCTACCCCTTTTCCCTGCAGCACCTCTGCCGCTCTGCTGTGGCCAGCCGCTGCACCTATGACTCGGTCATGTTGCTGCCCCTGCCTGCCTGCCTGAAGGAGTACCTGCAGTACTACCACTACAAACAGAAGGTTCGCGTGCGGCGCCTCGACCTCCCCTCTATTTCTTGAAGCGGCATGAAGTGCCCCCAGGCTGCCTGTGCCACGTGGGGCTTGTGTGATTGCTGTCGCGACAGAGCCCTCCAGGCTGTACTTTCTTTGTTGGTAGTATGTGTATTTCATGTGTGTCCAGAGTGTCATATGATGCTCTCCACTACAACGATGAGATGTGAGAATTCATCCCTCTATATAAGTTTTGATAGAGAGAGAGAGAGAGAGAGAGAGAGAGAGAGAGAGAGAGAGAGAGAGAGAGAGAGAGAGAGGGGGGGAGGGAGACAGAGAGAGAGAGAGAGACAGAGACAGACACTATTTGGAATGAGGGCATGAACAGAGAATCATATGACATGCAAGTGGGACTGTTAATGTTTCCCGTTACTTTCACCAGGGTTTGACAGAAGTATTTTCCCAACTCACGTCATCACTACCATGGTTGTGGTAAAATTTGTGCTTACGAAATCTCCACTGAATCACCAACTTTCCACGTGTGAATATTTGTGGAGATGATGTTATTGAGTTCCTGTTTCATTCCACTGTCAAATCTGGCAGTGGTGCACCATTCAGGGCATTTGGTGATTCAAGGACAACGAAGTGACACTTCAGATGACTTCCTGTGCAGGCATTTGGACATTGCAACTCACTGGGTCTCTCTCCATGACACGGCTGTGGTGGAGGTCTGGCTGTGAGGGTGTGTAGTGGCACTCACTGAGCCCCTGCCGTGCAAGGTCTGCACTGTGTACACCTGGCTCCTTCAGACCTGTGGAATGGGCACTTCTGCAGTATTGAGCATTTTGCTGTTCAGTGCTTTTGACATCTGGGGACTTTGTTCAGAATATGTTTTCTGTTGTTCTGATTCTGCATTGCACGCTGACTTCAATCATGAAAGGTTGTGTTTGCACTTGTACTCTGTGTAGATCTTTCCTTATGGCCCATGAATCAATTTTGTTTCCTGCAGCTAAACTAGTAAAACATGATGGACAATAGATCTGCAAAGGAATGCTTGCTAGCCATTTCCTTATCTGGGCAATGTGTTTGAAAATTTGCATCATGAATGAAGACTGAAAGGCACCCATGCAGTGCTGGACTTCTATTGGAGAGGTTTCTTGACACTACGTTCCATGCAGTGTTGGAGATCTATACAGCTATTGTGCATTGCACTGTCTTAGGAACTACTGAGTAGTGGATTTGAGGAAGGGAAAGTTGGAGTGCAAAGTATTTTTGAGCATGAAATGCATTTGTCTCAAAGTTTTACCCCAAGGTATTATCAGAGACTAATTTGTACCCCAGCACCTCTCATGTACTTGTCATTGTGTTGCTGTATGACCCAAAACTTCTAGTCAGGACCATGTGGATGCGTGTCAGTTTGGAGTCATGGAACCTGAGACAGTACATTTCTGTAGAGCTGTGTGCAACAAACCCACCATGACCTTGTCTCACTCATTCAGGCATGTCTGGCTGCTCAGACAGTAGGAATCTGGGTTTCTCAGTCTCTTTGTCAGCGCACGCTGAAGACATTACGTCAATTCAACATCTTTGTCTGAGGTTACAACATTCTTGTCCAAGTGTTTTGTGTCCCTTGGATTGCCATGGTGGTGTGGCTCTGCAGGCTTTTTTTATTCCAGCATGGACATTTGTTTCCTGACTCTGCAGGTGTGGTGTGTTACTTGTCATAGTGCCAGCTCTGTGCAATCCTCACTCACGCACAGCAAGGACTTTTCAACTGAACACTGCACATGTCCATGAAGTGTTTTGCTGCCATCTTGTTTTCATGGATGCGTGGTTTGGCTCTGAGATTGCACAAAACTGTGTCGAGTGTAAAATCTGCCTTGTGAGTGTTCTGCAGTTAAATGTGTAGAGTTTGAATTTTGTGTCCCTTTCCAGGAATGTTGATGTTACAGTGGTTTTGTAGATCTATCTATGCCATGGCACAAGTTCAACCAGTGCTAAATCAATGCCCTGTCCATATTTCAGCCCCAGCACTTACATGTAGAATTTACTAGAAATCGAATGTTTTATCATCTATGTTCGGTTTGGGTTATCAAGTGATTTTGTGTAATGTTTGACTTACTTTGCTTACCAATCTCATTGATCTGTGGTCCCTGTCAGATTATGTGGCGTAAGCAATTGTTACACACCTAGGATATGAATCACAGTCCCCTGTGATAGTGTGTAGTCATGGAATGTGTGGTTGTGATCTGAGACGAATTGCCATCTCTTCAGCCATGAGAGGAATTATGCGCAGATGACACAGAGTCATTGGCTTTTGTTCTAAAGATTCATTTCTGTGAAAAACTATTGTCCTTTATCAAGCCCAAGCCAACAAGTGGAGTGGTAGGTTTTCTTGTTGCCACTGCTGTTAATTTCACTGTCAGCTGTTTATCTTGCAGTTTCAATGTAGTTTATGTGCATCCTTTGTCTTTCTTTGGTTTATGAAGAAGAGCCGGCTTCCCAGGGACTTTCTTGACAAGAAGATAACAGCCTTCTGGAAAACAAAATGCTGAAAAGTTTATCTTGTCCTTTAATGCTGTGTTAATTTCACAATTGTGTTTTTGAAATTTTATGTTAGCAGTTCTCATCGGTGCTACAGAGGGATTTTAGTGCAGCGAAAACCTCACTTGAAAGTCTGAGAGAGAAGCTGGATATCTTCCCTGATGGTTCTGTGGGCACACTTACACTCTATGTTAGGAAAGTATTATTTGATTGAGACTTCTCACAGAGGCAAGGTTTGAAAAGAATAGTGATGGATAACAGTTTGAGTAGAGTTGTTAAATGTGTAAATTAAATGTGAAGGTTTTTAAATAAAGGTTATTACCAACTTTTTCTCCCTCCCACACCCCTTGAACCTGCAATTTTGCACATTTCCTGATAGAATGATGGATGGTTTAGTTGCTGGTGGCACTGGCCTAAGTTAAGAACTGCATTTGAATGATTAGCCTGGAAATTGGGTTTATGCCAAGTCCGATCTTTTTTCAACATGGATGTCAGAGGGTTTTTTGGGGTGTTTTTTTTTTTCATTTGAGGTGCATTAGGGTGAATTTGATGTGGCCATTAAGTGTCCTCATTCTCTGTGCTAATCGTTTGTGAATCCTGCTTACTGAATGAATTTGTCCATCTGTAGTATTCACGTGGAATGAGGCTGTTCGCTCTACATCGAGAGTTGTGTATGTGTAAAATACTGTATGTGTAAAATGAGAAACACTGGTGACAACGCTGCCTGGAAAATATTCATGATGACGAGAATTCCCGTTTATCGTAGACAAACATGCAATGTTGAACTTGAAGCCCGACGGTATTGACCAAATCAGGAGACTGCTAGTAAAGATTACTTCTGTGGATGGCTTCATGCATCAGTAATGGAAAGACTGGAACGATTCTACACCTCCACGAAATGAGTGCACACTGAACAAGAGTCCATTGGAATGGGCAAGAAAGGACAGTATGAGGTGGTGGTGGACTCCTAAATGTTCAACACTCACAAAAGGGATTTTGATGCTGAATTTGACTGTGATCAGGAAACAACCAACAAAAAAAAGTAACAGATTTTCTTTTTACAGAAGGTGATGAAACCTGTCATTTTTTAGGTCTGGTCACACAAAGAGTGGTTCTATTCAGTAGACAGAATATCAAGAATAGAAAAAAAATTTACTTATTGGGTGCCTGTTGGACAGCATTTTATTAACATATTTATTTGTACAACTCTCGAAACGTGTGAAATATGTACAAGTTTGTGTTATCAGTTGTACATGCTTTACTCTGCATGTCTGCCAATTTTTTTTATTGAGATTGTATCACAAATGCCTACCACATACAATATGAGTGTAATCACATTTTTGTTAATGCATACATGCTGATGGTACCTTTTTTGGTTTGTTTTCATTGCAAGTTGGTATTTATTAGTGTTGGAAAGATTTGTTATGAGTAGTTAAGGATTGTACAAAGGGAAGAACAAATAAGGGCCAGAGAGGAACAAAACCTGATACTCTAGTGCCTGTGTCTGTGTTGTCAAGTTCATGCACCACTGGCTGACGCCGTGTTGTGTATTTTGTTACTTCTGCTCCATCTTTTGCTCTCTGCCATGCCTGCAAAAATGCTCACTGGAACATGTTGACCTTTCACCTGAAGCCTGTCATAACATGTTTTCCCCCTACCCTGTAATCAACATTTTAAATTTCATTTTTATTTGTTTTACTATAATCAAATATAGACTGACACTCTCTCTCTCTCTCTCTCTCTCTCTCTCTCTCTCTCTCTCTCTGTTTGTTGAGAAAGCACAGTAATACTTTCTGTATTTTAACACAAGGATGTTGGACAATGCAGGGGAAATAAGCATGTCCTTCCAGTACCCTTGACAAGCTAACAAGGGAGGCAACTGTAGATGCAGTCAAATACCAATGGCATGTTGACTTGCTGTGGGTTTTTGTCTTTTAAAACATTTTGTAGTTTATACAAAATGTAGGAAAGGCGTTTTGGCATCCAACACATTTGTCTGCTTAGTCAGAAGCTGAGGCAGATCACATTTTCAGCAGTGCTTTATTAATTTTTTTTAAAGCAAGGATGCTGAAATTGGGCTTTCATAAAAAGTGAAAAGAGAAGTTACAAATTGTTCACTCGCTGCCATTAAAATTATAGGGTAAAGATACTTGACCTCCGGAAGTTAAAAATCCCCCAACCATTTTTTGTCTAATAATCATTCATGTACATGGGCAAGACAAAAATTGAAAACTATATAATACAGTGCCCATTTGTGTAGAAATTACACAGAAGCTTGTGTCTGATTGTCACATGATTGTTCTGTCAGCATTGCATTTTACCAAAACAAATATTAAGAATCCTCACCCTTGCCCCCCCACTCATCAGTTTACTGCAGGACTTTGTCCAGGTGCTGCCCAGTCGTTTCATGTGCAAAGTTGTTTTTTGTCTCCAGGGGAGCTAAGAATTGTCTGATGGTCACACAGTGACTTGGTGTTATTTGATTACAAAATGGTCCAGTGTTCTTGTCAGTTTCATGAAGATCATCGGCACAGGAAAAGATGGAAAGACGTATTTGCCATTTTGCTCTTTAGTGAAGATGCCACTTGTTTTATCTCATTGGTGTTGCCTAAGTGTCACTGTTTTGGTTCCTTGCAATAGAATCATCATCTGGTGAGCATTTGGGGATAGTCCATTAGGATTCTGTAGCGGCACCTTGCTAGTTTCAGTTGATGCGGTGGATGTGATGTGCTGTGTTTTCAATGTGTACCTGTAACAGATCCATAGTCATGGGATATGTGTGGTGTGGTATGACGATGTCTGCAAATAGCTATAGTCACAGAAATGGAATATGTGGTAGTTTGCATGCTTGACATTTCTTTAATTAGCAATGAGCCATTCTTTGACATTTCTGGGGGATCACTTCAGTTGCTCATGTGGTATGTGGTGCTTGGAAGTGTGCACCCTCCCAAGCAATGGAGGACTGGTTCACGGGGATTGCCGTCTTTTACAGTGTGTGTCTCTGTTGCATTCTTGCATGAGATGGTATGCTTGCCTTACTCTTTGATGGTAAGCTTGCATAACTCTTTGATGGTAAGCTGGGATTACTCTTCGATGATAAGCTGGGATTACTCTGTGCCAGGGATGGTCGTCAGAGCCGAGTTGAAGAAAAACGATTGAGGCATGTACACTGGATGCCTGGCTGTGTGTCTACAGAGGAGTGGGAATGCAGTGGACTGCCTACTGGACTGGAGAGAGAGAAAGAGAGAGCCATGGAAGAAGAAAGGTTGCTGTGTGAAGTGACCACAACCTCATCCCCATAACACGTTGTGACGTGATGTGATGTCATGTGATAACTGTAGTCAAGTTGGTACAACCCCTATTGTTAATAGTGCTGGAGGTGTGGCAGTGTTGCTGCTTATAGTCCTTGACAAATAAACCTTCAGAAAAATGTTCACACGTTGGCTTTTATTTTTGGGCAATGCTTTTATTCTAAGACCACAAGACCTTCGTAGCAGTGGTGTTGTTTATGCATCAATTTAGTAGCACAGAAGTGGGCTCATTCTCTAAGAGTTTTCAGTTCAAAGAGTGTCGACTGAGAGAGTTGATGCCAAGTTCTCCATGAGCTTTCACACAAAACGGGCACAGTAAACAGACTCGGTGGCAACACAAGCCAAAGACCACACGATTTATAAATTTCTGGGGGTGTTCCATGTATGGCCTGAACGACTGGACATCCACATCAGCTGGAATCCGATGTGTTGATGAGACAGTTGCAGGTCGTGGCCTGGGGTGTCTAGCAGCTGAAGGTGTTGGGTCCGTGCTTGTCCTTGACCAGCCACGTGGAGTCTATGACCTTCCCCTCCTGCAAGGCAAACAGTCGGACACGGTGCCAGGGACGCCCATGCAAGTCGTGATGTGGCATGTGCACTACCTCCTTGGCAGGGACCCCCTGTGGATTCAGGGTAAGATTTGACCCACCGCATCTCCCTACGCAATTTGTAAGACACCGTGACTGGATTACGTTTACTGTGATTTTCGTGCTTAATGGCCTTACATAGCCTACAAAGGCTGATAGGCTCTAAAACACCATCCATCCATCCTTGGCAGGGTGGCTTGCAGTGACATTCATTCAATGTGAAAGAAAGTGGTGATGTGGCATGCACACTACCCCATTTGCAGTGTGGTTTGCAACGACGCTCATTCGATGAGAAAGAAACCCTCGATTGCTGACAGAAAAATTCATTCAGAAAAAGGGATAGAGTCGACTGAGAAGACTGCATCAGATCAGGCATGGCATCTTCATGTCACTCTTTCCTCACGGCGGCAGTATTTCAATACATGGGGTAGTAGTTACCTAATTAATAGTACAAGCTGCCTCATCAAGCAACAGTGTCCATGGCTACAAAGGGCAGACGCTTGAAGTCTGGTTGCTAAAGAAAGCATCAATAGAGGCAGGTATGCTGACCTTGTCTACGGACATCTGCAGACACTGTCCATGACTACAGAGAGCAGATGCTTGAAGACTGCTTGCTAGAGAAAAGTCACACACTCGCACTTCAGGTATGCTGACCTTGTCTACGGACACCTGCTCCAGGTAGAGATGCGTGGCGTTGAAGATGGTCATCCTGGTGTAGCCATAGTCGTCGCTATGGAAACTGCTCCAGGGAAAGACGACGGGAAGGAAGGGCGTGGTCCCTTCCTTGGAGCCCTGTAGACATCCACTGTATTCATCTTGCTTCTGTCCATCCCTCCCTCCCTCCATCCGTCCCTCTGTCCATCCGTCTGCCTATCCATCTCTCCATTCATCCATCCCCCGTCCATCCCTCCACCCATCCGTCTACCATCCATCCATCCATCCATCCATCCATCCATCCGCCCATTCATCCATCTATCTATTCACCCATTCCATCGCTTCCTCACTCACTCCTGCCGTCCCTCCTTATCTCCATTAATCCATCCCATCCGTACATCTATCCATCCATCCCATCCGTACATCTATCCATCATCCCATCCGTACATGTATCTATCCATCCATCCCATCCGTACATCTATCCATCCATCCCATCCGTACATCTATCCATCCATCCCATCCGTACATCTATCCATCCATCCCATCCGTACATCTATCCATCCATCCCATCCGTACATCTATCCATCCATCCCATCCGTACATCTATCCATCCATCCCATCCGTACATCTATCCATCCATCCCATCCGTACATCTATCCATCCATCCCATCCGTACATCTATCCATCCATCCCATCCGTACATCTATCCATCCATCCCATCCGTACATGTATCTATCCATCCATCCCATCCGTACATGTATCTATCCATCCATCCCATCCGTACATCTATCCATCCATCCCATCCGTACATCTATCCATCCATCCCATCCGTACATCTATCCATCCATCCCATCCGTACATCTATCCATCCATCCCATCCATCTATCCCATCCATCACCAAAACAAAATGAACGATTTATTCAGTCTTTTGACAGCGAGTATGATGCTTCATTCATGGCTTACCATTATGAAATATCATTCGTAGATCATGTCATACACTTCATTTCGCCTCTCAATTCCCTCTGTGGGCTGGGGGTAAGAATTGACCCACCGCGCCTCCCTATGCGATCCCCCTGTGGGCTGGGGGTAAGAATTGACCCACCGCGCCTCCCTATGCGATCCCTTTGGGCTGGGGGTAAGAATTGACCCACCGCGCCTCCCTATGCGATGCCCCTGTGCCTCCCTACGCAATTCGCAAGAGGCGTATGCTAAGAGAAACTTGACTTGATTTGCTCTTATTCTAAACAGCTCTGGTGATTGTTCGTGCTCAATGGCCTTGCATTGCATACAAGGGCTGATAGGCCATAAAGCATGAACCATCCATCCTTCACCTCAATTTTGCTTTCTTTCTTGCATGTTTTTACTCATTCGTCTCTCTACCTCCTCTTCCCTTCCTTCTTCCCACTTTCCACATGACTGCATTTTCTTACCTTCCATCTTTCCTTCTTTGCATCAATGCGTGCCAAATGACAGGACACAGTTGTGTCACGTCCATAATATCATGATGCGTCTGTCTACGTATGCAAGTTCAATGCATGTTTAATGCCTGTTCAATGTGTTTTCAGTGTGTGTTCAATGCGTGTTTGATGGGAGTTCAACGTGTGTTTAATGCCTGTTCAATGCATGTTTGATGCGAGTTCAATGCGTGTTTGATGCGTGTTCAATTCATGTTCAATGTGTGTTTGATGCGAGTTCAATGCGTGTTTAATGCCTGTTCAATGCGTGTTTCATGCCTGTTCAATGCGTGTTTGATGCGAGTTCAATGCCTGTTCAATGCGTGTTTAATGCGAGTTCAATGCCTGTTCAATGCGTGTTTCATGCCTGTTCAATGCCTGTTCAATGCATGCTTGATGCAAGTTCAATGCATGTTTGATGCCTGTTCATTGCGTATTTGATGCGAGTTCAATGCGTGTATAATGCGTGTTCATGTTCAATGCGTGTTTAATGCGTGTTTAATGCCTGTTCAATGTGTGTTCAATGCGTATTTGATGCAAGTTCAATCCATGTTTAATGCATGTTCAATTGATGTTCAATGCATGTTTAATGCGTGTTCAATTTATGTTCAATGCGTTTTTAATGAGTGTTCAATGCGTGTTCAATGCATGTTTAATGCGTGTTCAATTCATGTTCAATGCGTGTTTAATGAGTGTTCAATGCGTTCTTAATGAGTGTTCAATGCGTGTGAAAGGAAAAGAAAGTACGGGACGAATGGAGGGCAGACGTTGCGAATGCAAACAAGTCTTACAGCGCTGCCGGTGATGATGTGGACAGGGGCACGAGGGTTGGTGTACGGCGCGTCCGCGCTACCGTTACACACCTGTAACGACACGACAAAAACTAGGGGAGGTTAGTTGTCCAGCAACTGCGCGTCATGAAGAAAATCGGCGATCGAAGGTTTTTCTAGGACAAAGTAACTCGACCACAACTTATCATTAGCGAGGTCATACTTCTTACGCTTGGTCGCGTTCATTTTGCAGGTAAGTGAAGCGAACCACTGGTAAACAATTATGTAACTTGGTAGACTTTGTCGAACATGTGCCTAGAGATTATCTCCCCCGACAAAGACATCGCTTGTTCTCTTGAGAAGGTTGGCGATGGGTGTAACAATGTCATAACTACATTGCTGGATCTGAATTCTGACGCGAGGACAAAGGTGCGTCCATGAAATATTTGGTCACATACGACAGTGAACAGCGTTAAAAAGCCATGATAACTATTTCCGATCTTAAATCGGCGTGTTTCCCTTGGATATGAGCTCCAGACGAGACCCGTTAAGTACTTTGCAAGATGTAAGACTGCGAAGAAAAGTGTAAGGGTGACCTTGAGGTTGTAGACGGGGAGCAGACGTTCGTACGAGTGCTGGTGTCCGTAGAACTGCAGGTCCACGCCGTGGCGGTAGAGGAGCTCCTCCAGGCTGGGCGGGAAGGCGGGAATCCCGTAGCGAATCTGCAGCCATTGGGGCCTCGTCTGTCACTGGGCCTACTTCGCTCTCTCCTCCACACATAGATGTAGGTGTGCTTGCATGCACACGCATCCGTCCGTCTATCCATGCATGCATGCATGCATCCCATCCCATCCCTCCATCCATCCCTCCTTCCATCCATCCATCCATTCATCCATCCCATCCATCCCTCCCTCCCTCCCTTCCTCCCTCCCTCCGTCCGTCCGTCCGTCCGTCCATCCATCCACCCACCCCTCTCTCCCTTCCTCCCTCCCTCCATCTATCATCTGCCCATCCATCCATCCATCCATCCATACATCCAACCATCCATCCATCCATCCATCCATCCATCCCATCCATTCACTCACCCACCCACCCCTCTCTCCCTTCCTCCCTCCCTCCATCTATCATCTGTCCATCCATCCATCCATCCATCCATCCATCCATCCATCCATCCATTTATACAACTATTCATCCAATCTTCCATCCACCCACCCATACACGCACCATTCACCCATCCATTCATCCACCACCCATCCACGTATCCATCCATCCATTCTCCATCCATCCACTCATGTATCTATCATTCATCCTCATACTGATCTTCCTATGCAAATGATCACAAATATTTGCACGATCGGATTACGATCTACGGTACGGACTTACGACAAAACGACCCACAACTACCACAAAAGCCATTCTAGTCCACTAGAGACTTCACATTCCGGTTTCACAGAATGCACAAAAGCTACACCTCGAAGGACGTCACAGATCTACGACACAGACTTGTGGCATGCAGCTACAACACAAGCTACAGTGCGGAAATGTGACAGTCAAATGCTGTAGCACGAACACGAATGAAGCTACGGCAAACTTCTCTGTAAACAGTACTTTCATACTAGTTACTAACGCAAGCTGCGCCAAACACCTACTAGGAAAGCATTCGACTTACGGCTAAAAGACCAGGGGAAAACCCAAACTACGATTTCAGATTAAACAGGGAAAAGATACATGGCAAAGGTTTGTACAGCAACTGGGTCACGAAATTATTGTTAATCAGCTTTCAGAAATACACGTGATTACTTACAGATCGGACACTCTCACCCCAAGAAGCAACATCATCTCCAACCCGTAGGGAACACCGGACAATATATGCTGGTTCATATGGCAGAAGCAGCGTTTAATGTCGCTACAACATCTCTATCTTCACTTCCTCGCAGATACCCAACTTAACCCCTAGGTGGGAAGAAGACAGACGACGCAGCAATGCAGTACAAGCTTTGGACCGATGGAATCAGGCAGTTTTGAACAGCGCACCTGCTGCTGCTTGCCTTGAATTGAAAGCGAGATGCAAGGCCAGTTGATGACTGAGTCTACAAGTGTGCAATAATTCAGACTGGGCCAGCACCTATACGTCCACTTCATATCAATTTGAAGCACCTGGCCAGCACCTTTTCTAGTTGTTGTTGTTGTCTGCCTTTGCTTTGCTCTTTGTTTTGTTTTCGCGTGTGTTTTTTCTTTGTTGCGTCCCCTTTTAGGTAAAGAGGAATATGATGATCTCGTGGACAAGAGCTTCTACAAAGGCCGATAACTACGACAGCTACTCGTAGTAGGACGCAAAACGTACGGGGTTGACCAGACTCTCGCACAGCCCGCCGTGGTCACTGTTGGAGCAGTACATGGGCTTGTGTGCGGCCACGATGACCCACGGTCTGACGTCACGCTGGGCGTTGGCCTTGGTCAGGTCGTTGTCCAGCCATGCGTACTGGGTAGCCAGCGTGGCGGCGGACAGGTCGTAGAAGTAGACCTCTGTACTGAAGCTGATCAGGTGTGCAGGGCCCAGGTCCCAGCTGGGGGTCAGAAAGACGTTGAGGATATTGAGAAGGGATCGATGAAAACAATGTGGCTTGTGGGGTAAACGAAGGCGCATGGCGGACTCGATCAGTTTATTTGTCAAGAGGGCCTCCAGGTAGACATCCCTGCTTGGGAACAACAGAAGAAGAACTGACGAAAGAAAAGAAAGAAGGACGGAAGAAAGAAGGACGGAAGAAAAAGAAAGACAGAAAGACAGAAAGAAAGAAAGACAGAAAGAAAGAAAGACAGAATGAAAGACAGACAGAAAGACAGACAGAAAGAAAGACAGAAAAAAAGAAAGACAGACAGAAAGAGAAAGAAAGACAGAAAGAAAGAAAGAAAGAAAGAAAGAGACGGAATTGAGGAGTCAAAAGGGAGGCGAACTTGTGGGTTCGGGGTAAAAATTGACCCACCGCGTCTCCCTACGCGATTCGTAAGAGGCGAATAACTAAGGACACCATGAGTTGCGTCTGCTCTGAACTGTTCTAGTGATTTTTGTGCTTAATGGCCTGATATAGCCTGCAAAGGCTGATAGGCCGTTAAACACCATCAATCCAATCCAATCGTTCCGAAAAATTATTTTCGTCACTTCTGTCGATCAGATTATCTCTCCCTGATCATCCCTGTGCTGCTCGACACAGATAAGTATTGTCTTGGTGTCGTTGCTACACTTCAGGGGAAGGACGTGAATGATACGCACACTCCACTTGCCCCACAAACGTCTTTTCACGTAAACGTTTGGAAAACAATGCGTTGCTGGGACAGACGAGGTTTGCTCTCTGGAAAACTGTTTGCTTTGAGGAGGACCAGACTTTTTCTCATCGTATCATAACAGCACACGCCCTCTGGTGCGGAAAAATGCGTGCTGAGTCCATTTTGGCCCTCGGGTGTGAAAGAAATGAGAGAGGCAGGCAATGGAATGGCAGTGGCACGGTGCCCTAGCTGCAACGTGTCTTTCAAAAAACGACACAGGACGTCTTCAACGTCTCTTGTGGAAAGTAGACAAACTGACGAGGATGAAGTCAAAACTACCGATGTTATGTGGCGTCTTTACGTCCACACTTGGGCCTCAAAGTGCTTTGCACTTGAGCAAAGAAATAGATCATGTCAGTGTGTTTGAATCTTAATGACATCAAAGCAAGGTTCGTGCAGGCACGCCAGGGGATGAACAAGGTTGGTATGCAAGTGATTTGGGAGAGCTTGGCATTGACGGACAGGGCCGGATCAAAGTTTTTTGAGGGGGGGTGCTTAAAATTGTTTTAGGGTCTTCTCATCGAAGTGGCGAAGCCACGAGTGCGTGCCTGCGAAGCAGGCACGCCCCTCTAGGGGGGTCCGGGGGCATGCCCCCCCGGAAAATTTTGAGAAAAATGGTGCAAATCTGTGCAATCTGGCAGTGCGGTCATTTCCAAGAGTTTTTGTTTGGTCACAGATTCTTCCTGTCTCTGCCCGGGTTTGATTTGTCTGTGCGAGTAGCAAAAGGAAGGCATCTTAATTATAGCAGCACCCCCCCCCCCCCCTCCCTCCCCAGCTACCTTGGCTGCCAAGTAGAGTGTGCTTATACCAAGTGGAGAGTAGTACAGCATCTGGGCCCAGCATCTTTTAGCCCCCCCCCCCCCCCCCTCCTTCCCAAGCTTTTTACTAACTATACTGTCTCTGCTACCAAGCAAAGTGTGCCGATATCCGATGAGGTGGGAAGTAGATCAACATATTTGAGCAACCACCCCCCCCCCCCCCTCCCTCCTTCCCCCAACTCCCGGCTGCCACGGAGGTTTTTTTTTTTTTTTTTTTTTTTTTTGGGGGGGGGGGTGCTCGAGCACCCCCAGCACCCCCCCTAGATCCGGCCCTGACGGAGTGGCAAGGGAGACTGGGAAGTCTTGGAGGGACGCCTTACCTGTACCACATGTTGGTGCCGTCCCCGCCAGGCATGCGGAAGCGGCTCCGGTAGTGAGAGAAGTTGCTGTAAACAAAATCAGATACCTACGTGCACATTTCTTGGAGTTGCATGATTATGTATTGCATGGAAGATGCTGCACTCTATGTGGAAATGTCGATGTGTATTAAACAAAAGACAACAACATTCATTCGTCAATGAGAAAACTGCACCTGTTAAAGCATCTCTCTTCGTAGCCCTGTAACAATGATAGGTCACATTCCATGCACAGATGAGTGCTTCATACACCTAATAGCCAATCGATTGTCTTCTATTTTCCCATGATCATTGACAGTGTCATGAGAACTAAGGGTGACAGGTTCCCATTACATCCACAGAGATGCGTGTTTTATAAACCTATTAGCCAGTCGATTGCCCCCTATTTCCCCATGATCTTTGTCAGTGTCATTAGACAAAAACTGTCTTAATTGTCTTCTATTTCCCCATGATCTTTGTCAGTGTCATTAGACAAAAACTGTCTTAATTGTCTTCTATTTCCCATTGATCTTTGTCAGTGTCATTAGACAAAAACTATCTTAATTGTCTTCTATTTCCCCATGATCTTTGTCAGTGTCATTAGACAAAAACTGTCTTAGATGTCTTCTATTTCCCCATGATCTTTGTCAGTGTCATTAGACAAAAAACTATCTTAGATGTCTTCTACTTCCCCATGATCTTTGTCAGTGTCATTAGACAAACACTGTCTTAATTGTCTTCTATTTTCCCATGATCATTGACAGTGTCATTAGACTAGAACTGTCTTAATTGTCTTCTATTTTCCCATGATCATTGACAGTGCCATTGGACTAGAACTGTCTTAATTGTCTTCTATTTTCCCATGATCTTTGTCAGTGTCATTAGACTGGAACTATCCTTGAGAATGACGCGAGGGAGGTTGATGGAAGGGCTGAGGGGCGACACGACGCGAGGGAGGTTGATGGAAGGGCTGAGGGGCGACACGACGCGAGGGAGGTTGATGGAAGGGCTGAGGGGCGACACACTCACTAGGCACTCTCGTGATTGCCGACACACGTCATGTAGGGCAGTCTGGACGCGATAGGCTCGATCGACTTCATGAAGTTGTCCCCCACCACTCCGTCGTCCTGTGGACAGTTACGACATCGGACCTATTATTAGAACGGTTTCCTGATTCCTCTCTTTTGAGCACTTGGGACAAGCTCTTCATTTCAGCGAATGCCTGATTCATCAGGAATCAGCATGTGGATTTGGATTGTGAATTTCTCTCCATCAATGCAAGTCAGAAGTGTGATCAATCAATGGTGGCTCTATTACTGCAGGTAGAGATAGCTGGGAATTAGAAGAAAAACGACTTTAGATTTTTTGAAAGTATAAATGAACGACAGGAAAATACTCTGCAGATGTAACCGTC
>JAWQFJ010001121.1:72500-90000 GCA_034096865.1 Theodoxus fluviatilis
GGTGGGTCAATTCTTACCCCGAGCCCGCAGGGGTGGGTTTTACCTCAGAGTTTCCCTCTCCTAGACGAACTGCCTGACGAGGCTAACGAGCTCCATCTGCCCGGGTTTGAAGTCGGAGTTGTCCTTCTCCTAGACTGGTTGCCAACCAAGGCTTATGAGCCCAGTCTGCCCAGTTCCCGGTTATACCGCCGAGTGCTCGGTCGCACCTGCAGGAAGCTTTGTGTATAACATAACATTAATACACAGGTGCAATGGAAATCGTATGAGAGAATGTTTCGCGACTAATATCATACAATTTCCATTGAAAGAAACGGATCCGTGACATTTGAACAAGTGTGTAATGCGTTTTGTTGATTGCCGTATGGGAACTTGACTTAAAGCAGTGCAAATGTAACTATAGCACGTAGGCCCTACTGCCTTTGCAACAATGATAAAGGGGGAGGTTGCCGGGGTTGGACTGACACAAAGACCGACTAATTGTATTCTTTCTTGGTGTTTTAGCCCTGAAAAGGACTGTTTGCCGACGGCGTACGCTCTCGAGCGTTCGTCGTCAGGCGTATGGTCGATTCCTAGTTGGAGCGGTCGTGCCTGGCTGGCTGGGCTGCGACAGCAAGTCTGCGACCAGCGGCTGCGGGTGGCAGCTTCAAGTGGCAAATGTGGTGCAGACGGCGGTACGTGTCTGTGGTTGCTGCGAGTGACTGCGAGAGCTGTGGTCGCTGCATGCAAGCAGTGGCTGAGGAGTGGCACTTCTTCATCTGGCCGTAGTGAAGAGAGACCGGTGGGTGCTTTTTTAATTTAATATGCAGACGACGAGAGAAGCTCGATCACTTCTCAAAACCCCATCGAGCACAAAGCAACAGCAACTGTCCATGCACGGCCAGAAGGGGCACTGCGACAGCTGGCCACTGTGTCAGTAGGGACGAGTTCGCGCTGTTTATCTCCACGCCCTGGCATCCTGACACAGAGGCAGGTGACTTATCAGTTTGACAGACACGTGACCTGACTGGCCTACAAACCAAAGTTAGCGGTGGAGGCGAATCACTGATCAAAGTGGCGTGATGAAACGGCAGGTTACGCAATATAACATGTAGAAAGTTTTCATTAAGCATCAGAAGACGACTATTTTCCTGCTAAAGAAAGTCGCTTGCTCTACGCTGTCACGATCGAACAAAAATGATGGAAAACAAGGATGAATTGCATCACATTGTGTGAAAATCATGCATTTTGCAGTTGCTT
Organism: Theodoxus fluviatilis; assembly: GCA_034096865.1. NCBI lineage: Eukaryota > Metazoa > Mollusca > Gastropoda > Cycloneritida > Neritidae > Theodoxus > Theodoxus fluviatilis. The sequence continues at coordinate 73,737 of JAWQFJ010001121.1, forward strand.
GATACTGGACGAAAAATATTACCGTTGTGTGAAGATCAACGCACGAAACCGACTTAATAAGTCGGTCACAGACAACACTGTACGCTATGCGTACACAGAGCTGCAAGGCAGGGCGACGAAATCAAATGACAAGGAAGATTCTTAACAGTCGCGTCAGGCTTCCCCGAGGAATGCAATCCCGGATTTAACAGTGGCTTTGTATAAGGTGCGCGTGTTACAGCCACTGCTAATTAAATCTACTGGTGCTCTGCCGTTCTCTTGCAGTGCACCTGTTACAGATAGTATCTGACTAATCAGTATTAACCGCGTGCGGAATGGTAACAGTCTCAACAATATTATTTGACGCGGCAACACACAGCTGTAAAGTTAAGGAAGGTGGTGGCTGTACGGGTGTTCTTGCTATCGTGTCGAATGTTGTGAAACTATGCACTGCTGTAGAGCATCAAACAAATGAATGAGGAACGAAAGAACATTGGTATGGTGGTGTCATGTTGAAGAATACATGTACATCATTCTGTGCATTTCATCCCCCTTTGCGATGAGCACGCACTACAGGGGGGGATAACTGCTGAGCTGAATGCTTACGAAAGGATAAGAGTTGGTTCCCTTCTCTCACCGGAAGTAGTAAACATCTGCAAATCTCAGCATGGCTTCTAACACAGACGACAGGCGGCGAAAACGGGGCGACCACCGTCGTGGTGGGAGAACAGGTTCGTTTTATCTGCAACTGTAGATCCTGCATGCACCAAGGTCTTCTTTCATTTCAACGAAGGAACCGCAGTTGCAGTTTATTCCATTTCGCAGTCAATGAAATCTCACTGTATCGGCCTCGCTTCTCCGGCCACAGGCTTTCTAAGCGATTGTTCTTGTCTATTTCTTTCTTTACCACTTCTCATATCCGGAGGAGTGACACGGCGAGTGCTGCAGTGTCTCTCGTTTTTGTGCAGTCTTGCAGCTCACTTCAACCGGCTGAAGTGTAGAGCAGTAAACATTGTCCAGTTGCAGCGGTCTGTTCAACTTCAAACTTTTTTGTTCAGGCCCCAAGACACAAGTCAGTCGAGAAGATGTGGATGAGAGCTCCCCCGTCGTGCAGATGTTCCTGCAGTTTCGAGAGGAGCTGGACAGCAAGCACGACAAGTACGAACGTCTTGTCAAGCTCAGCCGTGATGTCACCATTGAAAGCAAGAGGTCGATATTCCTGCTCCACAGATGCATTGGGTATGCTGTTTGGTTTTCGAGTCTCAACACAGTGTAGGTCTGTGGTGTTTTGTGTCTTGACTGCTATTTTCGCGTTTGATTTTGTTTATATTTTCTTTGTAAATTGTGAAAGAGTGATAGCAGGAGTGTTCATAAGTGTTCTGGCCTACTAGCCTCCCGGGCTAGTTGGACACGACAGTTACAAGTCTGCAACCTTTTCTACCAGCTCACCTTCCATACACATATGAATTTTTAAGAAGTGAACGCAGTTTCCAAGCTTACTGACTAAAACTACAAATTCAGATTCTTTGTCTCATTTCTGCTTTTTCCCCCTCCTTTTTTTGGGTGGATTACTCCCATTACACGTACACACGATAAAGGCATCCATCCAAACTGCTAGTCAAGAACAATTTATTTTATTTAGTTGTGAATGAAGCCAAAAACATAACAGGAACTCATGCAGCTTGTTAATGCAACACAAGAATCATGGTGGACACTGCAGCAGAAGAAATGACATTTGTTATCATCAACGGAAAATGAAAATATTATCAAAGTGCTTCAATTTTTTTTTACACCAGCCTTTTGGGCAAGTGACTCTGCAGTTTTAAGTTGCCTGACAAATTTGTGCTCACCTCGGGCGACTGGGTGAGTGGGTTGGAACACCCCTGGTGATAGTAAATGCAGCTGTTTACAAAGATCTTCACACCTGCAACAGTACCAATGCTCTGGAAAGAATATTCCAATCAAATTTCACACATCCAGTCTCTCCACTCTGAAATGTGTCAAAGAGGATATCAAAGAAGGTAAATCTAATGGAAGACTGTTTTGCAGGTCCAATGAAGAAGCAGAGACCTCAATACTTCAGCAAGCTGAGGAGAAGCTTGCTGAAGTCAGGGCAACCAAATTTCTCCCAATGGCAGAGGAGCTGAGGAAGGAAGATCCCCACCAGTTCCTGAGAGCAGTGTCACCTGGTAAGTACAGATGGGGCTGGCACCACTGAACCATTCAATCCACGGTCACACTGGACTTGCTGCTGTATCACTCAGGCATGCATGGACACACAGTTTCTTCTCAGGTTTGGGGGATATTTCATCTGCTTTATTAATAGCCAGTTAAGTTCATGATGTGAAAGCTGATCTGTTATCAGCTGTTGCAATTTCTGCTTATTTGTTCTATCTTGGGTCAGTGAATGCTGCCTCTGCTGCCTGGGAATTGTGGCAAGAGTGTATTGAGAATTGGCACGTTTCACGGTATTCATGCATCGAGACAGTCCGAGACATGAACTGGCAATAAAAAAAAATTGGTTGCATGTTTCAGTGTTTTTCTTTGTTTGTCTGAATTGTTGTGTTTAGAAGAGACAATAAAATCAGTATAAACCATCTTTGTTGTTTTATGACTTTGAACTTTGAACATCTGTGTGTTACGGACATGAAAATGGAGACAGACAGACCTTCCCCTCCGACATCAATCATATTTTCAACCCGATCAATCAACATGCAAACTTTGCTGTTGTTCCTTCAAATGTTTTCATTGCAAAGTTGGAGTTGTGAAAAGATGTAAGGCATACCGAAATTGCCGATTTGGAAGCGCGAAATCACATTATAGAAGCAGTTGTAAATCGATTACTTCCTTGGGCTGTCTGACTCCAAAACCTCACGGTTTCTCAGACGCGATTTTTTGACCGATCGAACACCGCCATTTTGTTTTGTTAAACCGGATGATGCTCAGCGCAAACAGAATGTCAAAATTATGCACTAGATTTTAGTTTTGTGCTAAAGAAAGATGATGCAGGTGTAATTTGAGCCAAATTTCAGCACGCGCACGGACGCAAATTTCGTTTCTGACTCCAAATTCTACGGGAAACGCGAATTTTAAACTTGTATTGTCCGCTCGAGATTAAAGGAAGTGACGACCACGTGTTTTGAAGCTTTTCCGCCATGTTGCAGAGAATGCTTTGCACGCTTGCTTGACGGTAAGTTTTTAGGTTTTAGTTAGTTTTTTGTGGTTTTGTGGGTTCTGACTCCAGTGTCCGAACGTCCGAGCAGCCTAGCTATGTTTGCAACAATCGTTTTTCATCATTTTAACGAAAAAAACGGCTGTTATATCTATCGATTGCAGAGACACAACGCGCAGCAATATTGCTGTGATGATTTCTAATGTGGTTTGGTTGGCGAGTATGAGATTGGGGGTAATTATGTAGATATTTATTGACTTGGTAACGCCCGTAGAATTGTAGTCAGACGCGTGCGCCAGTGCGATGCACGGACGTAGAAATATAGACAGACTGCTGGGAGGATGCAACTGTTTATTGCATTTTATTTGGATGCGTTTCATTGTGTATGGATTGTGCAAGTGGTAATTCAGAATGTTCAGGCTGTGAGACTTGAGTAGTGATGACAATAAAATTTTAGGCAAATATCTTGATTAAAAATGCATGTTGGCACTTGCAAAAGAAACTTGTGTTTTGGAGCTCAGAATTCTCTGTACACATGTAAACTAAAGTAAAAAATGTAACTTGTTTTAAACAGCAATTGATATTGATTTCATTGATTGTGATTTAATTCATTTTTTGTTTCATTTATTTAGCAACCATGTCATCCAGAGCAGCAGCTTGGCGATCTCGTATCAAGGAAGATTCTGAACGATACCAGCAGTACAGGGAAAAAGAAGCAGAACGGAAGAGGAAGGCAAGAGCAGAAAAGAAGAAGAAATGGGAGATGATGGAGATACACACGCGGCTGGCTGTTCAGAAAGAAGAACAAGAGAAAGAAAAAGCCAGGTGAGTTTTCCTTTTTAGCTCTTGTAGAAGAGTGAGACAAGCGGCTGGACTACAGACGTTCCCAGGAATCCTGTCCACATCAAGGAAGAAGTGAAAAACAAGGCTCACAATTAGCTGTCAATTCCATAATTGTTGTTTTCCAATTCACTTCTCCATTTGATTGTGTATGTATATTACTGACCCTGACTGCAGATTTAATAAACGGTGGGTGTCATTTTTTTCAGAGAGCGAGCTCGGCGTGCATACCAAAGAAAAGTATGTCCAAAACCAAGGACAACATCCACATCAAGAGCAGCAGCTACCCTTCCAGATGTGCATGCCACAAGGAAGGCTCCAAAGCACATGACCCCTGAAGAGTACAGGGAACACAGGCGGTTGCTACGTACCAAGTCCAGAGCAAATGAACACCCCAACAAGAGGCGATGGCGTCGGGAGAAGGACAGGGAACACAAAAGGAAAAAACGTCTAGAAGGAAGGTTAGTGAAGCATGAATTTAAAACAAACATCCATGAACAAAATAATCTGTTAACCTTTTGTCTGTCAACGCTTTGGGCACAGTTTATTGTCTGTGTGGGATAAGATGGGTTGAAATGTTTGGTGTTTTTCTGTGATTCTTACTAATACTGCCAATAATTGGCATTAGTATCTAGGCTGACAAAGAGTTCATTTGGTGCCTCATTTATTTTAATGAAGCTTATTTTTCCTTGGTTTTATTCTTTTACGTCATCGTTTGTTTTTGTTTTGATTCCATTGTGTTTTCATTACTGAAGGAGTTTTTACTCCAGACTATCTTGGTGTTTGGGTGTGTTTTTTATTCTATTGGTTTTATTCTTTCGTGAAACAACACAAGTTTTCCTCGTATGCATTGAATCCATGTGTAAACATGAGCTGCTCCATGAATCAGTCTGCTTTTCATCATTGATTATGTGTTTTATTTTGTGTTTTGCAGGATCCCCAAAGATTCAGCTCCTCGCAGGACTACACCGATGGATGTATCAAGATCACCTGAAGCAAGTTCCCCGTTTCAAGCTTCTGCACAGGCCAGTGTGTCGAGTCCTACATCAAATCTGCAGGCTTCTGGGACTGAGCCTACACAGTGTGAGACCCAACCTGAGCCAGTTTCAAATGCCAAGTGTCAAACCCCAAAGAAACGGTTGAGGAAGGGGGACTATAACTTTGTTTCAGAACTGAGAAGGCGGATATTCAGCAAGGCGAAATCCCCAAGCAAGTTTGCAAGATTCGTCCGCAATCTGGCACTATTCAGCTCGCCAAAGAAAAAACAAGCGTTAGCAAAGGAAGGGTTATCTTTCTACAAGATGCCATCAAACTCCTGCAAACGACACCCTTCGAGGAGGACTCTGTTTGGACGAGGTCCCAGCTCCCCCACCAAAAGAACGAAGATCCCAAAGAGACGCAAGTCAAGGAAGGATTGCCTGCATCCGGACACCAAAAAGAAAATTTCGCTTTTCTATGTCCGCGAGGATGTGTCTAGGCCTCTCCCCCACAAGCGATATGCAACAAAAGCTGGGGCAGGGTTTGTGATGTGCCACACCATCAAAACTGCCCATCAGATGTTTTTCAGGGAAAACCCAGAGGCCAAGGTTGGCTACACAAAATTCTCTAACCTCCGACCACGAAATGTCAGAAAGATTTCTGCCAACCTTGCGGACAGTTGTCATTGTGTTTATTGCCTCAACGTGAGACATAAGGTCAACGCCCTCAACCGTGCAGTGGCAGCAGCAAAGCTCAGCAGCAACATCAAGCTGAATGATGAAGTGGCAATGTACAACCTGCTCTTGTGCAAGAAAGAAGACAACGAAAAGTTTCACAGAGAAGATTGCATCAGAGGCACATGTGCAGAATGCGGCGACAGGAAGAAAACCCTCAACACCCACTACCAACCACTGCTGGAGATCAACCCAATGATCACTTTTGCATCTTGGAGACGGCGGACTGAGGAAAAGAAAACATGCCGTGAGCCTATCGTCAAGCGTGCCACAGCAAGCGAACTCATGATGGAGCTTGAGGAGGATCTCCTCACGCCTGCCCAAAACACGACCTTCCACAAACACCTTTTTGTGGCCCACTGGCAGTTTTGTCAATACAAAGTGCTGAAACAAAGCCTGAAGGAAAACCAGCTTCTTCTGGTGATGGACTTTGCCGAAAACCGCAAGTCGCAATTCTACGATGAAATCAAGGCCGCTCATTTTGACAAGCGTCAAATCACCCTCCATCCCATCATAGCATTCTACCGTGGCAGCAGCAGCTCCCTTGTTCGACATGCGGTCAATTTTGTATCTGATGACATTGGCCATGACCACCATGCAGTTCACCATTTCACAATGGAGACTATTCAGTTTTTCGAGAAAAAGGGCATCTTGAAAGCAGGTGGTGATGTCTTCATATTTTCAGATGGCTGTGCTGCCCAATACAAGGGACGTGGGAACTTTGCTGATCTATCCATGTACACGACGCACAATGTGCAGAGGCTCTATTTTGGCTCGGAGCATGGCAAAGGGGAAGCAGATGGTGAAACAGGAACCATCAGCAAAGCACTGGAGACAGCAGTGCTGTGCCAGAAGACAATGGTCAGAAATGCCCAGGATTTGTTTCACTGGTGTGCAGAACACATGACAAAAGATGAAACCTTCAGCAAGAGAAACTTCTTTTTGGTGAAAGTGGGTGATATTGTGAGAGGCCGGAAGGAGACCAATATCAAGGGAGTCCCAGGGAGCAGAGGTTTCCATCAGGTGATTGGCGTGTCACCGCTAATCATCAAGACAAGAAGTCTTGCATGCTTTTGTGAGGGTTGCTTCAGTGGAGATGAGAGCAAGTGCTCAAACAAGACTTATGTTGGGTGCTTTTCGACCCACAAACTACAGCTCGCTCACGTTGAGAACACAACAGATGACGACAACCAAGATGATGTGCCTGAGCCAGTACCAGTGACAAGGTCAATATTTTTCTCTCACGCGCAGCAGGAGCTCTTGCGAGCCAAGGCCCTTGGGTGGATTTTCTTTGTAGAAAAAGCTCAAGAAGTTGTGACCTCCTGCCCTGAACTCCCATCTTCAGATGAAGAACCCCTGTTTTCCCGAGCATTCACGGACAAGATTGCTGAACAGTACACACGAAGAACAGAGCGGTTCCCACTACAGACAAGACCAGACGGGAATTGTCTGCCCCGTGCATTGTCTTCTGCAGTTTTGGGGTCGCAAGATCATCACACAGAGATCCGAGTGCGAATTGCATGCGAGCTGGCACTGAACAAAAACGTTTATCTGTCACCAGATTACATTGTGGATGGAAGTGATCTTGATGGTTTTGATGTTCTACAGTACTATCACACAACTGGGGACTTCGGTCACATGCCTTTATTCACAGCTTTCAAAGAAGATACAATGTCATCGGTGACAGATGGCAAAGAACTGGGACCATGGCAGATCCACGGAGCAGCTAATGTGTTGCAACGAACTGTGCATTTGGAGCTCCCGGAGGTGGCCGACCCATACAGCCAGCAGCTCTTCAACAGGCCTTTCTTCCCTGCCTCAAGCCCATTGTCTTCCCAGCAGTTTCCAGTCCATATTCTGTGGTCTTCAACCACATTTGACCCCAACCGTGACCCCAACAATCTCTGGTCCCCAAATCACTTCGTTCCTCTAGTACGGGATGTAGACTTGCTGAAACAAGGAATGACAGAGGAGCCAACAGCAGAGGAGCCAACAGCAGAGGAGGGAACTGAAGAAACCCAAGGAAATCCAGATCCAACCAGCACTCCCAAACAACCTCAGGTGGGGGACTATGTGAAGGTCACCTTTAACATAAGAAAGAAGGAGATCGTCTATATGGCGGTAGTGATTCCCACTCCAGAGACCCTGAATGCAGGGGAGAGCGAGATCTTTGTAAAGTACATGAGGCAGCAAGGTGCATTTTTTGTGTTTCCGAAAACGGATGATCTTTCTCTAGTGTCGCCACATGAAGCAAGGGTCGAAATTGTACAGTGCAAACTTGTCAACAACAGGGGACATTATTTTTTTTGATTGCTTGAATGTGGGTATGTGTGAATCTAGCATGAAGTATTCCTGCATACATGCACTATTTGTTTGTACATAGGGCCTTGTTGAAATTTGCTTTTTAGATCAATAGATGAGTTGTTTACTGTATGATGTGACGGCACTGTGTTAAATTCTGTTTTCCATGACTGTGAAGTTATGTACTAATGTAGTGTTTGTATTTCATGCTCAGTGATTTTATTATGTGATCATTTATGGCTTTGTGTGATTTATAAATCCATCTTTGTGTGATTCATCCATCTGTTTTGCGGATTTCAAATTGAATGGGGAAATGTTATTTTTCTTGCCTTATACATATTTATTGCTTTTGTGTCAGCAATTAATAATCAGATGTGGTTGATATGAACAGGTGGTGCTGATGATATTGACAGATATCATAAACATATGTGAAAGTTTGCAATTGAGCAATGCAGACCTTATATATGACGCACATTATGTACAATTTTGTTTTGTTACGCAATTAGCGACCACCCTTCAAATGCATGCTTACATTGTCAAGTTAGCTTCAGAAGTTACCAGAAATTTATTTTCTTTTTGTTCAATAAGACTGCAATGCTGATTTGAGCAAGTCTGAATTTGTTTCTCTTGTATAAACTTCCGTCTGCTATCTTTGCCGTTCGGCGATTTAGGGGGTAGGGAAGACTAAAACCCCCAAACTAGTATCTTTTTTGTGTGAACAAATTCCTTGTATTGCAATTTATTATCTAGAATGATTAAAGAAAAGAACTGTATGGCCTGTTTGTGTTTCTGTTGGAATGTGTAAAGTCTGTGATTGTGTTTGTGTGTACGTATGCATGAATTAACAGACGACTACAAAGCAACACCATCTATCCACCAAGGACTTCTTAAATTCTTCACAAACGCAAATTTTAATATTCCCATTGTACTTGAAAACAACTTACAATAGTTTATTTTCAGATATCACATGCATAACCTGCTTAAAAGCAGCAGGTAATGATAGACCTCGAAATCTATGTTTCCTGAGGTAACATACTTCCAAGGCTAATATCTTGACAACAAAGCATGAGCTGTCTCTTCAAATCTCTGTTTTGGATTCCCAAAGGATCCCTCTTTCCCACAAACAAAAGAAAAAGACTGTCACATACATTTCAATTTTCACCAAAACCAATGTCAAATGTGACATGCTTCAGACCAATACTGTGAAACGTGCCAATTGTCACATTGCTTGTAGACTTAGCGCTCTGTGAGAGAAAAAGATATAGAAATGAGTTGTCAGATGTCTGGGATATCAAAATTGTTTGACTAGGCATTCATAAACTGAGAGAGACTGATGAGTAATTTGTCAATATCTAGTGACCATTACTGAATAATATTTCATTCTGAATATGTTTATTTTTCCAAGTTTGATCAAGTGGAAATTATTTGAATGTTGTATTCAGAATATGTGACAAATACCAAATGTCTTTTCAAAGTAATATTGATTTTTCCATGAGTTGCCATGAACTTGAAATAGCTTATTTTTGTCACTGCCTCTTTGTGATTTTACAAACTGCCATCACACAAACTTGGCATTCTTTCCTCTCTCTCCTTCAGGTCTGCAGGAGTACATAGAGGCAGTGTCGTTCTACTGGTACCTCAAGCACAAAGACCTGGTCTCACTACAGCAGTTGGAGGCAGACCTGTGCTTCACAGTGCCTGTGGCAAGCGCCGACCCTGACTGCTCCAAAGCCAGCACTGGAGATGGGGAGTCTGTGGAGGAAGACCAGGCCGCCGCAGTGACCAATCAGCTAGCACCAGTGATGGAGCAAGTGAGGATTGTAGTGCCTCCTGTAGAGTACATCATGGGCATTGCAGACCTGACTGGGGAGCTCATGAGAATGGCCATCAACAGCGTTGGAGCTGGCAACTTTGAAGTTCCCTTCCAGATCAGCTTGTTCATCCGCCACATCTATGACGCCTTTGTTTCCTTTGGAAATGTCAACCGGGAACTCAACCGCAAGATATCTGTGCTGCGGAGCAGCTTGCATAAAGTGGAGAATGCATGCTACACACTGAAAGTGAGAGGGTCGGAAATTCCCAAGCACATGCTGGCTGATGTGCTCAGCATGAACCCTGTGTCTGCTGACTTTTCAGAGGAGCAGGGGTCACTTGAAGACTGAATATCTCTCGTAGTGATGGCCTCGCCACAGCTTGGCATCTGTGGATGGGATGCTCTTGTGTGAATTGATGTCACTGGGTCCACCATACATGTCGTTTTTTCACAGAGAAATGATTATTCTGTCTTCTTTGCATTTATTAATGTTTGATTCATGTCCAGTTCCGTCTCTGTTGATGGGGCTGAAAAACTGATGGTGGAAATCAATCCGTCCATCGTCATGTGTCTGTCACCTGGCACTCTTGGACTGCATGTAGATGCGTCTATCCAAATATGTTTTTACTGTCTTCATAAGTAATTAATCACACAGACACTGGAGACTCTTGGCAACAGTAACCTGTGATGACCTCTACACTAGTTTAGGTCATCTGAGGGCATTGTGGGACAGCATGTCAGCTCAGATCAAATCTCAGTTTTGGGGGTTTCTCAGGGACTCAATGGCTCAGGAGTCTGAGAGATTTTCAGGCATATACACATAGTGCCCACCTCACTGAGTCATGACTTCAGTCATCTCAACCATTCATCTGTAGCAGTGGATAGGAGACTGCTGGTGGAGAGGCTGTGCTTAACGTCGGGATGAGGAACATGGTGTGATGGTTTTATCTACAGATAAGAATCCTTTAAAATGTTGTATTAACTCATTCACACCGTGTAGCATCACATAATATTATGTGCTGAATATAGTCATTGATTACACATGGGTTCATATGATGATATGCATCCGCATGATTTTCCTTGTTGTAAGGTGGGAAGATTTGATACAGAGTACCAGACTTAATTTTATAGCATTAGGTTTTTTAAAGAAAATTTTCAAAATACATCTATTTTCTTCTTATCCAGGGATGAGAGGCACTAAATGCATGGGCACACTCACACATGCACACACACACATGCATACACACATGCACACACACACATGCACACACACATGCACACACACATCCATACACACACACACATCCATACACACACACATGCACACACGCACACACATACATGCATGGGCACATGCACACATGCACAGACACACATGCATACACACATACATGCACATGCACACACATGCATACACACATACATGCACACACGCACACATATGCACACACATACATGCACACACACACATGCATGGGCACATACACACACACACACACACACACACACACACACACACGAGTATTAAATGAAATGGTAGAAGAATCATTTTTGATTTTGCATCCTCTCTCTCTCACCTGCACACACACATGTACACACACATGCACAAACACACGCATGGGCACACACACACACACACACACATATACATGTGAGTGTTAGAGTAATGAAATGGTTGTGTTTGACATGATGGAAGCATTACATGGGGATAGAAGGTGATGCAAAAGTTATGAAAATGGCCAGTGAAAACCCCCCAGGAGGACAAGAAGGCAAACTAGAAATATATAAAATAATTTGAAATGTTCACAGGGTGCATCACTGAAACCATGGGATTGCATGTAGAACATTTATGAGTGTCATCCTCAAGACTGACAGAAGCTGTAGAAATAAAGATGTGAATCTTCCTCACACAAGATGTAGACTATAAGGACATTGGGGATGAAGTGGATGGAAAGTAATGGTGGCGTGTATTTTGAATCAAGAAAGCTTTTTAGGAGTGTGCTTCTCATTAAAAATGATGTTTTTCTGTACCTTCATATGTGTTGATCTAAGACATACATTTTTCTGGGCTTTGATTCAAAATTTATGAATACAAGATTGTTTATGAAATGATCACTGTTGTCTCCTGTGTTCACAGTACACTGTGTTGTTTTTGTTTTCAAGTTGAGTAGAGATCTGAGTGGAAAGGCGAATGTGTGTATGGAAATTTTCCATTTGTCTCCACCCATTGAACAAGTGTTGTCTTGGTTCCTGGGCATTCTGTGAACCCGAGTCAGTAGTGACTCTGGCACAGCTCGCAATGAATGCGTAATAGACTTGACCCTTCGCATTACAGCATTGTGCCAAAAACAGTTTGTTCTAATACTATTTTTCTCTCCACTTTTTACAGAAATCATTCAGATGACAAAACTTGTTTCCATTTCAACGCAAACATTTTATTCATCGAATAAGCGCTTGTTTATTGCCTCAACTAGAGTAAGTTAAGAGTTTTGTGCGAAATACTATCAAATAATCTTAGAACTACTTTAACGGCATATGTCAGGGAGCAGATCAGCTATCCCACAAGCCTCTTGTGTGACCTCCATTTGCATATATCGGACGAAAACCTTCCATCACACGATGTTAACTGGGCTAGAGACACTTTTGCCGGTATGCGACGTCTCTAGTAAACAAGAATGAGTTCCTGGGCCGCTTGGAAAGATTGCATTGACAAATGCACCTTCTGTGCATTGTATAAGATGAGCATCCTGGGGCACACTGGTGCATTTCGCCTCATCTGTAATGTAAACTGTTTACATGTATGACAAATGTGACCCATTTTCACAAACTGAGTTTTAACTTGCAAGATATTTTTATTTTCAAAATCTGCAAAAATTTATCTTTCATTCGATATAAATATCAAACTTCTACTCCAAAAAATGTTCACTTTATGCTCACTAGAAGAGAGGTGTGCTGACGGCTATTTTGAGATATCAAGGGTCAAAGATTTAACAACTTTATCCATAGTTTTTCCTTAGCAATGGGCCTTTTTAGTGCATGCATCAGCTCAAAATTTGGCAGGTTGGTTTAGAAAATCTATTTCTGAACATAGAATGATAAATAAATAGAAAAGTAGTCGATCTTGACAACAAATAATTGTTATTATTCAATTTTTAAAAAGCAATACAGAAGAAGAGTATATAATACTTTTGAATGGGTAGGTGCAATGAAGTGCGCTTTTTGGTGTTTTTTTAGCTACAAAGAAACTTTCCAACATTCGATTATGAAAATTGAGTGTATGTAGGGTTCTTGCCAAAACATCAAAATGCACAAAATCCACCCTCATCACCTTTGTCAGCCTCTACTGCATTTGTGCTGCATGCAAGTTAAAGACTCAGTTTGTGAAAACGGGTCACAAATACCTGGACTGCCCATTCCATAGATTTATGTTTCATGAAGCACACTGACCCAATGGATATATGTATATGTATTTTTAAACTTGATTTTTATCATCTCAGTAGAACTTGCATTCTTTTCTCTTTCTATTGGAAAGGAATAAAATGTTTAAGCTACTGTACTGCAAGCTGTGTGTGTTGGTGCAGCATGTCATGTACAAATTGAGGGAAAAGCACAAGTTTTAATTGTCATGCTTCATACATCACAATTTGCAATTCACAATACTTTATTACCCAGAGATGTGGACATTTTCCATGATGGAACACAGCTCAATGGTAGGAATGCTTGAAACAAAAGTCACATTTCAGTGTTGATAGAAAGGAATAGGAAAGACGTAAAACTATTCTACAGAGAACGGTATGTATGGTTAAGTATGGGTGATCAAATTTGTATACATAAACTACTTGCAAATCTGTACACAATTAAAAACAGAAAAGCAAAACCCTGCCTAAATGAGAGAATTAATCCTACTCTCCATTCCTTCCCACCCCACCACACATCTTCCTATTGTGATTTGTTTCCATCTCGCTCTTCATCTCGCCCTCTTGATGAAGGGATTTAGACAGCAATATCTAGGCATCACACAGAGATAGGCACATAGGATTGGTAAAATCGAGCAGTTCTGCCTTGACCACAGTGTATTACTTAGGGTGTGTGAAAAAAGGCCCATAGTGGGAGAGAGAGGTCTGCTAAAACCATCGGAGGTTTTTAGGTCGATTGCTTGCCAGACTATGTCATCTGTGGATGGAAGTGGCCAGGCAATCGTCTTCGCAGCATTTTTTATGATAATGTCAAGTTTTTGCCATGTCTCTCGTTGTCGGGCACATCTTCCAGGTCACCATGCAGTAAGTCACGCTAGGCAGTACAGTTGATGCATGAAACAGGAGCAGAATCCTGTTATCTACTTGGAAGATCTTTCACTTTCTTAAAAAGTCGAGCCACTGTGGTTGCCTTTTTTCTGCAGTTGTTTGGTTTGCTCTTTCCAGGGTCAAACTTTTGTCAATTATAATCTCAAAATATCTTAAACTCTGACGTGTTCGATGGTTTCTTCCTTGGTCACCATTGGGGTGCTGGCCGTTCACGTGAGTCAGCAGTGCTCTGTTATGATCTGTACATAGCTGCTGCTGCTGCACAGCGCCAGAGATGCCCTCGTCAGAACCAAGAGCATGAAGCATGCCACCCTCACTTCGTGGAATGTTCGAGTATCACTGTCAACAAGATGCACATCTGGATTAGAGTGTACTTTCAGTCCTGTCTGTCAACTTGCCTCCTTGTGCGTATTTTGATATGTGTGTCTGGCAGTCTCTCTTTTTAAAAATCCAAACCAATGTGATGGAGTGTGTGAGTGGGTAGGTGCATGCGTGTGCGCATGCTTTGTGTGTCCGAGGGTCGTTTTGTTCCTTCTTTTAATGCTCTCCCTTCCTTCCTTCCTTCCTTCCTTCCCCCTCCCTCTCCCCCCTACCCCCTCCTCCTCCTCCTGCTTATATTCCTCTTGCTCTCCTCCTCCTTCTACTCCTCCTGCTCCTTCAACTCCTCCTTGTGCCCTTGTTTGTACTCCTCCTCTTCTCCCTGATCTTCCTTCGCCTCCTCCCTCTGCCCCCATCTTCTCTTCCTAGTGTTTGTAGATTTCTTAATTACAGAAAAAATACTTTGATCAAAGAGCAAACGAAAAGGAGCACATGGACAATCAATTAAACGCCCCTGATAAAAAGTGCCGAGAGTATCTCTTTTCATTGGATGAAAATTGCGTCACGGCGTGCGATGACGTCACGCTGACGCATTAACAGTCGTCGCTAAGAAGAGCAGACGGCCTAACTCCAGGGTAGCGGTTCCTCGCCTCGTGTTTGTCCACCTGAAATCCACATCGACATGGTGAGTGTTTGGACAGGCCGACGGCCTCAGTGGCGGTTTGGTGCAGCCATGTATGCTGTGTGCCAGGACAAGTTTGGAATGAACGGCAGTCGAGTTTTAATTGGTTTGCTTGTTTGTTGCTAATCAAACTTTGAGTATAGCAACGGCTCTGTCAGTTAACTTGCAGCTTTTTGAAAAGTTTGAGTGAGTGATCCTATAAGAAGTTTAACTATTTAGTCGTGCATCCTCAGTTGGTTGCAGGACAAAGCAGGGTGTTGGCTTTTTCTTTGCCACAGGGTTTTCACGCGTTGAGTAGAAAACAACACCACACACACACACACACACACACGCACGCGCACACACACACACACACACACACACACACACACACACACAGAGAGAGAGAGAGAGAGAAGAGCATTGTAGGCGGCAGGTGAATCGAATAACCGGACCAACGGACAGATAGAAAAACGGACGGACAGCTGACATTAACGCTCACACATGCATGTACGCACGGGTGCGTGAGGATATTCACAAGTTTACTAACGCACGCATGCACGCACGCACGTGTGCAGACGAACACGAACAGAAACAAACCCTAGCGCAACACAATCCACACTCGCACACACATTGGCACAAACGCACGAACCAACACGCATGCACGGGGCAGGGGGCACAGACAGACAGGAAAACAGGAAAGGATGACCCAGTGGTTCGTTGCCGTTGTGTACCCTTCGTCCAGTATTGTACACATACTGCAGAAGCGGGTTCTCCAGGCCATGGATGTGCAATCCAAAGCTTCCTGAAGGACACTTCCGGTGTTATTTTAAAGGGATCGCTGTTATCAAACAGATGTCGGTATAAAACATTGAACAAAAAAGCAGACAGTCTGGTTTTGGAAACTGACAAGGACAGACTTATTGGACGTTGTGTATATTTACAGAGATAACTTCTAAATAGACTGGAAATGCCTTGTAAAATTCTTAGGATTGCTTTGGATTGCATATCCAAATTCCTGGGGAACCCGCCAAAGACGTAGGTGTGAAAGTAAGCACGTGAAATCAGTTATGTATGCTTGTCTCTGAGCATTCTAGTAAACTAGAGATTTCGCCTACCGGCAAAAGTATATATACTCGGGTTTACAGAATGGTCTCTGAGCAG
>JAWQFJ010001121.1:95000-124464 GCA_034096865.1 Theodoxus fluviatilis
GACCACAAGTTTGACCTGATGTACGCCAAGCGCGCCTTCGTCCACTGGTACGTGGGAGAGGGCATGGAGGAAGGCGAGTTCTCCGAGGCCCGTGAGGATCTGGCTGCCCTGGAGAAGGACTACGAGGAGGTGGGGGTCGACTCAGTAGAGGCGGAGGGCGAGGAAAACGAAGAGTACTAAAGCAGGAAAGCTGTTTGTGGTCCACTCTGTGTGGCGGGCGTAGTCCGACTCTTCCCGCTTGCTCACTTCGATGCATGGTGTTTGTTATGTGGTGGATTCGTTTGTGCCTGTGTGTGGAATCTTTTTTTCTTTTCCAAATTCAATACTTGACTTCAAGGTGTCGCATTCGTGTTGTCGTGGTCGTCAGACGGTGTTACATTGTTTCCACGAAACGTTTCTAGTTTCATCCAATTGTTTTTGTTGCATTTTTCTTTTCTGTTCATGAGGCACATGGTAGAATCATAAGCTTTTGTTCCTTCCTCTAGCTTTCTGCTCTGCAGAATTATGTTTCCTTTTTCGGAGGCTCTGACGAAATGGAGCTCAACCGTGTTTGAGCATTGATAATCATGCGCTGGTAGTCTTTTTAAAATGGGACTTTTATATGTGAAATCGTTGTTTATAATTGTCTTTTTGTGTAATGAAATAGATCAGTTAATATCTTTAATGTGTAGATGTTTTGTGTCAGGCCAAGTAAGTGTAGAGTTGCTGTAACGTTGTGACAAAAACTTTCAGCCATTCCATATATAGTGTGTGTTTTATACATTTTTGACCAAAGTTTTTCATTAGGTAGTGGTGATTGAAATTTATATACAATTTATCGATGTTGTACGTAGCCTTTTATGCCATGAATGAACAAAAAGCACTTTACGCGTTATCTCTGCGTGAAAGCTCTGTTTGACTCAGTACACAGTGGTTTTGATGCGAAAAGAAGAGCAATTACAGTACTTTCCCTAACACTACAGTCCCGACACAATCTTACGCCGATGCCGGACTGTTTAAAGAAACGATACAAACAAACTAAAACAGTAAGCTGTAGTAGACATATCTGAACATTGCATTCTCATTTTGTCATCAGTCCTAACCTTAGAAATGCCTCTAAGAATAAAGACTTTCATGCATGAAAGACGAGCGTTGGTTTCTTTTTCTCCAACAGGTTGTTGTGGCGTGGAGCAAATGTACGGGTTGCAAAGTTTTTTGGAGTGTTAAGAAAATTAATTAGCTCTTCATTGTGCTGACCAGAGGAACATTTTTGACTGGCCATTACATATACGTACGTTCTAAGCTCTGCCTACCACGGCGGGTGATGATGTCGTTGGCCAGGCTCTGTACACGTGGCTTGCCGTGGCCCATGGAACAGCTGACCGATAACAACTCTGTGTGAGGGCTAGAGTTGAAACAAGACTGACTGGATCTCCTTGTGTGACAGACTGGCACAGACGGCATCTGACTCATCCTGAAGGGATAGAGAGCACAGTGCACGTGATGGACGGCAGGCACACACCTCTTGGTACTGACTGTCGCGACACCTACTGCTGGATCTGAATACCAAGGGAGGTAATCACAGAAGAAGATGACGCAAAATACCTGTTGTGATCGAGTGAGAAGCAGACCGCAACGTATCAGTCCGTAGAACTTTCATTAGGCAATCCAGGGCCGGATCTAGGGGGGGTGCTGGGGGTGCTCGAGCACCCCCCCCCCCAAAAAAAAAAAAAAAAAAAAAAAAAACCTCCGTGGCAGCCGGGAGTTGGGGGAAGGAGGGAGGGGGGGGGGGGTGGTTGCTCAAATATGTTGATCTACTTCCCACCTCATCGGATATCGGCACACTTTGCTTGGTAGCAGAGACAGTATAGTTAGTAAAAAGCTTGGGAAGGAGGGGGGGGGGGGGGGGCTAAAAGATGCTGGGCCCAGATGCTGTACTACTCTCCACTTGGTATAAGCACACTCTACTTGGCAGCCAAGGTAGCTGGGGAGGGAGGGGGGGGGGGGGGGTGCTGCTATAATTAAGATGCCTTCCTTTTGCTACTCGCACAGACAAATCAAACCCGGGCAGAGACAGGAAGAATCTGTGACCAAACAAAAACTCTTGGAAATGACCGCACTGCCAGATTGCACAGATTTGCACCATTTTTCTCAAAATTTTCCGGGGGGGCATGCCCCCGGACCCCCCTAGAGGGGCGTGCCTGCTTCGCAGGCACGCACTCGTGGCTTCGCCACTTCGATGAGAAGACCCTAAAACAATTTTCAGCACCCCCCCTCAAAAAACTTTGATCCGGCCCTGGCAATCGCTCCTAGAGCACAAAAAGGGAGGGGGGTGGGGGGTGGTGGTGGTGGGTGGGGGGGGGGGGAAGCGGAGGAAAGGGAAGGGGGAAGAGGGGAAGGTGTGTGTGTGTGTGTGTGTGTGTGTGTGTGTGTGTTGGACAGCACACAGTGTTTCCATCCGGCAGCTCCTGCAGCCGAAACGGTGCCAAATGTAACACCTCCTTTGGGTCACATCGTTCTGACCGAGAGGGGAGCCACAGAGCCTGGGCAGCCTGTGACTTCCATAAAAGAACAGCCCATGACTGAGTGCGTTTTTCCGGGCCCCAAAAGATGGAGTAACAAATCCTGCTGCTGCTATCGTAGCCTGCCCCGTGTGCGGACACCCTTGCGCATCAGTTTGGCCTGCGGTCCCACATGCGACGACACTGACGTCATCTTCGCTTTGCGAAGGACTTCAATGATGGTGTGTGTGTGTGTGTGTGTGTGTGTGTGTGTGTGTGTGTGTGCGTGCGTGTGTGTGCGTACGCGCGCACCAAATAAAGATGTAGAAAGAAACACCCGAAACATTAGTCATAGATAAAATGATTCAAATCTTATCATAACATCGAGTTTTTTTTTCTTTAAAAAAAATTCCGACTCGGGGTGGGGGTGGGAGATCACAGCCGACTCCATGAACAGCTGACATAGGCGAGTGGACTTGTTCTGCCAGACAGCCGCGATCCTTGCGTGGGTGGAACTGCGGTGCGGGGTGTTGAAGTGGAAAATCATAACATAACATAACATAACATAACATAACATAACTTTACATGACATGACATGACATGACATAACATAACATCACCAACATAATATAGCATAGCGTAGCGTAGCACAGCAGAGCATAGCACAGAATAGCACATCATAGAATAGCATAGCATAGCATAACATAACATAACATAACGTATACATTAATCATAAAAAAGGAAATTAAAGTTACAAATCACTGGAAGAATAATAACTAATTATATATAAACAAAAATTCTTAAACATCACAGAACGTTACAATCAGGGGATTAAAAAAAGAATTAGGAAGGTAATGGGCTTTTTTATCGCAAGAGACTGGGATTAGACTGCAGTTCTAGAATTGCTAGAGTTTAAAATACTGGGATTAGACTGCAGTTCTAGAATTGTTAGAGTTTAAAATACTGGGATTAGACTGCAGTTCTAGAATTGTTAGAGTTTAAAATACTGGGATTAGACTGCAGTTCTAGAATTGCTAGAGTTTAAAATACTGGGATTAGACTGCAGTTCTAGAATTGTTAGAGTTTAAAATACTGGGATTAGACTGCAGTTCTAGAATTGTTAGAGTTTAAAATACTGGGATTAGACTGCAGTTCTAGAATAGTTAGAGTTTAAAATACTGGGATTAGACTGCAGTTCTAGAATTGTTAGAGTTTAAAATACTGGGATTAGACTGCAGTTCTAGAATAGTTAGAGTTTAAAATACTGGGATTAGACTGCAGTTCTAGAATTGTTAGAGTTTAAAATACTGGGATTAGACTGCAGTTCTAGAATTGTTAGAGTTTAAAATACTGGGATTAGACTGCAGTTCTAGAATTGTTAGAGTTTAAAATACTGGGATTAGACTGCAGTTCTAGAATAGTTAGAGTTTAAAATACTGGGATTAGACTGCAGTTCTAGAATTGTTAGAGTTTAAAATACTGGGATTAGACTGCAGTTCTAGAATAGTTAGAGTTTAAAATACTGGGATTAGACTGCAGTTCTAGAATTGTTAGAGTTTAAAATACTGGGATTAGACTGCAGTTCTAGAATTGTTAGAGTTTAAAATACTGGGATTAGACTGCAGTTCTAGAATAGTTAGAGTTTAAAATACTGGGATTAGACTGCAGTTCTAGAATTGTTAGAGTTTAAAATACTGGGATTAGACTGCAGTTCTAGAATAGTTAGAGTTTAAAATACTGGGATTAGACTGCAGTTCTAGAATTGTTAGAGTTTAAAATACTGGGATTAGACTGCAGTTCTAGAATAGTTAGAGTTTAAAATACTGGGATTAGACTGCAGTTCTAGAATTGTTAGAGTTTAAAATACTGGGATTAGACTGCAGTTCTAGAATAGTTAGAGTTTAAAATACTGGGATTAGACTGCAGTTCTAGAATAGTTAGAGTTTAAAATACTGGGATTAGAC
This sequence comes from Theodoxus fluviatilis, assembly GCA_034096865.1. Taxonomy (NCBI): domain Eukaryota; kingdom Metazoa; phylum Mollusca; class Gastropoda; order Cycloneritida; family Neritidae; genus Theodoxus; species Theodoxus fluviatilis. Next base: position 99,445 of record JAWQFJ010001121.1, read on the forward strand.
TGCAGTTCTAGAATTGTTAGAGTTTAAAATACTGGGATTAGACTGCAGTTCTAGAATAGTTAGAGTTTAAAATACTGGGATTAGACTGCAGTTCTAGAATTGTTAGAGTTTAAAATACTGGGATTAGACTGCAGTTCTAGAATAGTTAGAGTTTAAAATACTGGGATTAGACTGCAGTTCTAGAATTGTTAGAGTTTAAAATACTGGGATTAGACTGCAGTTCTAGAATTGTTAGAGTTTAAAATACTGGGATTAGACTGCAGTTCTAGAATTGTTAGAGTTTAAAATACTGGGATTAGACTGCAGTTCTAGAATAGTTAGAGTTTAAAATACTGGGATTAGACTGCAGTTCTAGAAATGTTACAGCCCATTTCATCCTTGTCTCTAGAATCCAAGTGTGATGGCGTTCGAGACGAAGAAGAAGTTAGAGTTTAAAATACTTATTGCAGTCGGTATAAAAGATTGCAGGTATCACTGAAGCAGTCGTTGACGCTGAGATGCGCCTCGACCACACGCTTCTTGGAGAACAGATGACGTACACCAGGTTCTCTGACTGGCAGTTGAACCTGGTCTTGATTACATACTGTCCTGAGGGGCCAGTGATGACTGGAACTGTCGATGAAGGAACACGACTTCCATGCCCAACGTTCACGGGGCCTTGGTGCGGAAGGAAGGGGCTCCATCACGCCGTAGGCAGCACACACAAGATGGCCTCGCAAGTTGGTGTCGACCTTGAAGACTGTCAGGGGTGGCTTGGGGAAAATTTTGCCCAGAACAGCGTAAAGCTGGAGAATGGAGAACTTTTCAGGAGAATGTCGCGGACAGGCAGGTTGTGTGGGTGGAAGATCAAGACAGCAACGGTTCTAACCTTCTCGGAGCTGTCACCGGAGGCCAAGGCCTCCGTGCGCAGAGTAACGCGTGCTTGTTCAATAACTCTCCTGATCAGCCGCTGAGGGTACCGTCGGGCCATGAGAAGCCGGCCATTTGCTCCGCCTGGTGCTCGAAATCCCGGCCGTCCCTGCAGTTGCGCCCGTGTCTCAGAGACTGCGAGAAGCAGATGCCGTGTCTACAGGACTTTGGGTGTTTAGATGAGTAGAAGAATTATGAATGTAGGTCCGTCTCAATGTGGAAGACACTAATGGCAATACTGCATGAAATAGGCTGGACAGAGATCGCAATATCCAGAGAGAAGATGCAACAGTTTGAGACAGTGTGGGTGTATCTTAAAGCAGAGTGAAAACCCGACATTCGAATGAATGTATGAATGAATGAATGTTTTTTGCTTAATGGCCTATCAACTTTATTTGGTTATGTAAAGCCTCAACATTTATTTACAAAAGTAATAGAAATAATTCCCGACAGGCAAGAAGGGAAATCCCGGAGGGAATTTTTAGGGCAAATGTCTATTCCCAGGCAGTCATCAATGAAATATTTGCAGAACGCGTGTATCACTCCTGTGTACTGACTGAATGCATACCCATCAATGTCGCCAACAAAAAGGAATGCAATGCCTGGCGCCCATTGTAGTGCCGAAGCAACTTCAATTTACCACTTCGGGCACTCTTCCTGGAAAGCAAAGGAGTGGAGGGTGAGGATCGCCAATATGGTGGGAAGGTGCAGCTTCAAGGTGCTTCTCAGGAGGAATCCGTCACCGCCAACAAAGCATCCTTGTGTGGGATGTTGATGTACCGTGATATAAAGTCCGCGGTGAACACGTACCTCTCTGTACAATAACTCTGGAAGGGGAGACCGTTACGAGGTGCAGGACATGGTTTGTGTCCTTAACGCACGTTGGGAGTGCAGGCACAAGTGGCTGGAAGATCGAATCTAGGAAGTCCGACATAGCGCCGTGGGACAGGAGCAGGCTGACACTACTGGTCGCCCAGGGCTGTCGGCCTTGTGAATTTGGAGAAACGGCAGAAGAGGGTACCACACGGGTCCTTTATGGCTACAATCATGGCCTCAGGAGGGAGACATTCGTTTTCAATGGCTGCTGTGATGGTTTTTCTGACGAGTGCGTTGTCAGACTTTGTGGGACGTTTTGGGATGACAGTGTCCTACCTGAGGTATTAATAGCTTCACTGACACCACATGGAGATTTACTTCACCTGGGGGTTGTCATCGAGTCGGAAAGCGCCATCCCCGCTGTGAAAACATACTTTATTTACCTCATGGAACTAACCAACAACATTCAAATCTTTGGATTGGAGGTAATTGCCATTCTGTCGTGGCATTAAATGTGCAGAAGGATACGCGCTCGTATATCCGTTTCTGAGAAAAGAAAATTCAAAGAAGCGATCAGTGAAACGCTAGGTGACAAGTGAGTCAGGATAGACATATAATCCGGTCTGTTGATGCACTTGCATTAGGCACCCAGGAAGAAGGACAGAGGTCATCTGGTCAAATCCTCCTCGGATGGCTGGCCTTGGGCTTGCAATCACAGCGGAGATGGTTCCTGAGATTTCCAGGCATCTGTGCATGTCTTCAAAAGGCGGCTTCAGACAATCTATCACCAGCATGCAGCGCAGTTTCCATGAGGTCGAGACTATTCTGAACTTGTTGTGTCAACGTACCGCACGCTCCTGTCCGTTCTCCTTATTTCTCTTCCCTCAGGTATTTCCTGGTTCCCCTGTTCCTTCCTTCCCCCACTCAAGCATTCCACTTGTCAATGGTGTTCCGCCCTCCACCACCACCACCCTCTTCCTCTCCCCGCTCCGCCCCCCCCCCCCCCCCCCCCACCCCCTTACATTCCACTTGACAAAGGTTCCTTCCTCTCCCCACTCATGCATTCCACTTGACAAAGGTTCCTTCCTCCCCCCACTCATGCATTAAACTTGACAAAGGTTTCTTTCTCTCTCCACTCATGCATTTCTCTTGACAAAGGTTTCTTCCTCTCCCCACTCATGTATTCCAATTGACAAAGGTTCCTTCCTCTCCCCACTCATGCATTCCACTTGACAAAGGTTCTTTCCTCTCCCCACTCATGCATTCCACTTGTCAAAGTTGCCTTCCTTTCCCCACTCATGCATTTCACTTGTCAAAGTTGCCTTCCTCCCCAACACTCATGCATTCCACTTGTCAAAGTTGCCTTCCTTTCCCCACTCATACATTTCACTTGTCAAAGTTGTCTTCCTTCCCAGCACTCATGCATTCCACTTGTCAAAGTTGCCTTTCTTCCCCCACTCATGCATTTGATGATGATGATGATGATGATGTCTACTTGTATAGCGCACGTATCCATACTGGCAGCATGCTCAAGGCGCATTTCACTTGTCAAAGTTGCCTTCCTTTCCCCACTCATACATTTCACTTGTCAAAGTTGCCTTCCTTCCCAGCACTCATGCATTCCACTTGTCAAAGTTGCCTTCCTTTCCCCACTCATGCATTCCACTTGACAAAGGTTCCTTCCTCCCCCCACTCATGCATTCCACTTGTCAAAGTTGCCTTCCTCCCCCCACTCATGCATTTCACTTGTCAAAGTTGCCTTCCTTCCCAACACTCATGCATTCCACTTGTCAAAGTTGCCTTCCTTCCCAACACTCATGCATTCCACTTGTCAAAGTTGTCTTCCTTCCCAACACTCATGCATTCCACTTGTCAAAGTTGTCTTCCTCCCCCCACTCATACATTTCACTTGTCAAAGTTGCCTTCCTTCCCAACACTCATGCATTCCACTTGTCAAAGTTGCCTTCCGTCCCCCCACTCATGCATTCCAATTGACAAAGGTTCCTTCCTCTCCCCACTCATGCACTCCACTTGACAAAGGTTCCTTCCTTCCCAACACTCATGCATTCCACTTGTCAAAGTTGCCTTCCTTTCCCCACTCACGCATTCCACTTGTCAAAGTTGCCTTCCTTTCCCCACTCATGCATTCCACTTTACAAAGGTTCCTTCCTCTCCCCACTCATGCATTCCACTTGACAAATGTTCCTTCTCCCCCACCCCCACTCATGCATTTCACTTGTCAAAGTTGCCTTCCTCCCCCCTCTCATACATTTCACTTGTCAATGTTGTCTTCCTCCCCCCACCTATACATTTCACTTGTCAAAGTTGTCTTCCTTCCCAACACTCAACCATTCCACTTGTCAAAGTTGTCTTCTTTCCCAACACTCATGCATTTCACTTGTCAAAGTTGTCTTCCTCCCCCCACTCATACATTTCACTTGTCAAAGTTGCCTTCCTTCCCAACACTCATGCATTCCACTTGTCAAAGTTGTCTTCCTTCCCAACACTCATGCATTCCACTTGTCAAAGTTGCCTTCCTCTCCCCACTCTTGCATTCCACTTGACAAAGGTTCCTTCTCCCCCCACTCATGAATTTCACTTGTCAAAGTTGCCTTCCTTCCCCCACTCATGCATTCCACTTGTCAAAGTTGCATTCCGTCCCCCCACTCATGCATTCCACTTGTCAAAGTTGCCTTCCTTCCCCCACTCATGCATTCCACTTGTCAAAGTTGCCTTCCTCTCCCCACTCATGCATTCCACTTGACAAAGGTTCCTTCTCCCCCCACTCATGCATTTCACTTGACAAAGGTTCCTTCCTCTCCCCACTCATGCATTCCACTTGACAAAGGTTCCTTCTCCCCCCACTCATGAATTTCACTTGTCAAAGTTGCCTTCCTTTCCCCACTCATGCATTCCACTTGTCAAAGTTGCCTTCCGTCCCCCCACTCATGCATTTCACTTGTCAAAGTTGTCTTTCTTCCCAACACTCATGCATTCCACTTGTCAAAGTTGTCTTCCTCCCCTCACTTATGCATTCCACTTGTCAAAGTTGCCTTCCTCCCCTCACTTATGCATTCCACTTGTCAAAGTTGTCTTCCTCCCCTCACTTATGCATTCCACTTGTCAAAGTTGCCTTCCGTCCCCCCACTCATGCATTTCACTTGTCAAAGTTGTCTTTCTTCCCAACACTCATGCATTTCACTTGTCAAAGTTGTCTTTCTTCCCAACACTTATGCATTCCACTAGATAAAAGGTCCACGACCAGAAACAGTGGATTTGTCCTCTTTGCGAAAGTCCTTCAAACCTGGTAAGAATATTTACTTCAGAAGCCTTTTGGTTTATTGACATCGTAAATCAACGCATAGTTGTAGAATCCTTGTTGCTCGATGCCTGCCAACTCCGCAAGTATATGTATTCTTGGTGCTTTCAGGACCTTTTCTTTCTGTAAAGGAAAGCAGCAGACCGGAGGGGCTCTGGAAGAAAAAGACGCTGGCAGCACCAGGGGACACGTCATCAGAGTAGCCTTTTCCACTCCTATTCTTGAGTTTGCAGATTTACCCGCATGCTTGCAGATCAAGCCCCATAATGTATGTGAGGATTCTGCCTGCACACAGCCCCTCGTTAGCTAGACCCCGCGGCTTTCGGTGTTGACAATGGAGTCTCAGTCATGAATGGGCCGCCAGGCACGCCAAAGACCACAAGGACCTGTGTAGCCCTTTGCCTACAGAGCCAGATCCACTAAGACTCAAGATCGGCCATTCTGTCCATGGCCACGACAATCTTATTTCGCTGAACGAAGCTTTTGTCCTGTGGCGGAATGGTGTTGCCGAATCGGTGACGAGGGCACTCATCAAAGTTCGCCCGCCAAAACTTTCATCCACAAGCCATCGGGGCAAGGAAAATAGTGAAATCAACACAGGTTCAAGAGTTAACCAAGGGACGTAACTATCAAATCTTGTCAGGCGAAAGTTGAAGAGTGCCGTGACGAGCCCGTGGGGATTGCATAAATCAGAGAGAACTGAACTCAGCACGACGAATCATAGTGGGTGGGAGGGGAAGACTTTGGACTTTAATTGCGTAGGCCATCGACCCGTCACAAGGGTACAGTCCTGGTATAATACTGACAGGCTTGTGATAATAGCATTGTGATCGACTGGCTCACATTTTGATATTCTCGTTTTGCCTCCACAGGGTGAAATGAATGTACATAGCAACATTTAGGGTCTTTTCTGCGCTCCTGCCGTCGAGAAGAAAACCAATTCTCCTATATTTAGCCGTTTTAAAATACGATATCAGACAATTTTGCCAAATTTCAACACACATCGGGCAGTCTAACAAAAAGTGTATCTTGTTCTCATCTCGGTTTGCACAGAATGGACGATCCAATCTTCTATCCCTCTCATGCCAACTGTTCACGTTCAGCTCATTCATACCTAGTCGAAACTGTATGAATGTGTCTAGACATTGCTTTATTTTCAGCTCATCGATATAATGCTCTTCATCCATATACTTTTTCTAGGAATCTATAGGTCAAGAAACAAATACCGTCGCTCAATTTTCCATGCCACTCTTGCTGGAAACAATCTCTAAGTCTTTGTTTCAAGCATTTATGAAAACACTTCTCGTTCCTCGTCCCGCTGTTGTTCCACACATATCCAAAACCCAGTTGATACAAGCACCGTTTGACGGATTCAGCTCAATTTACTCTTCCGTATAAGTTGGTGTTCACAAGCATTTGCAAGCCTGTTTGGGAAATCTGTCAGCCGGCAATTTGCAAACTTTCAACTATGCAATATTTGACTACTCGGATGATGGTATTTATGAATAAGGGAGGGATATCTTCCCGTCTTGCCGTAAGTAAAGCAAATGGGGCTTCTGTTGTCTGGGTAAATGAACAGTTTGCAAGCCTTTTCAACAGCTCCATGCCGACCAGTGTTCCATAGTTCGGATTCATAGATTAAGACTAGTATTATTTTGGGCAACAAACCGGTGAAAAAATGCCGCAGTGTTCCAGTTCCAAAAGCAATACAATAACTGAATCAGGGAGACAATCTTTTGTTTTGTTTTTACATTCCTGTTTTCCATGGCTGCAGTGTGAGACAGCCTTGTTGTAAAAAGGAAGCCCAGTTATTTGTATCTGTTTACGACTTCAAGCCGAATTCCAATGAGAGTCCATCATTCTCGTTGTGCCAAGAAACCTCCTTTCTTAATAACCTTTTTTTTCTTCTCTCTGTTTATGCTCAGCCCTAACTGCAGAGATATGCTGTCTAAGCTATCCAGTCGATTCTGAAGTCCAACAGGTGTGGTGGATATCAAGGCCACATCGTCAGCAAAAAGGAGGGAGTAGATTTCGGGCTTATCAGGTACTAACTGGATACCGTGTCTACCTCTTTCTCTAACAAAATCCGCGACAGTGGACATGAGGAGGGAAAACGTTATTGGGGACTCTTTTGCGCCTTGTCTTGCGCCAGTTGGGCAAACAAGAAGTCAACGTATGAAGTACGGAAGGGAGAGAGAGAGAGAGAGAGAGAGAGAGAGAGAGAGAGAGAGAGAGAGAGAGAGAGAGAGAGAGAGAGAGAGAGAGAGAGAGAGAGAGAGAGAGAGAGAGAGAGAGAGAGAGAGAGAGAGAGAGAGAGTAGCTAGAAACTCCCTACGGAGCGAAGCAGAAGACGGTCTTCAGAGGAAGAGCCCCCGTCGCCGAGTGTTTCGGCCCTATAATCTTCCTTACACTCTCGGGGGGTGGGCCACACCTGGACTGACCTGCAGGTGTCCGCCTTTCTGCCACTGTATGTGGCAGGGGCGGGGAGAAGCAATCGGAATTAAGCATTTTTGCTCAAGGATGCAACTCTGGAATCCGAGCCGTTTCGAACCCCGCACCCTCTGGCTGCAGGTCAGAGAGAGAGAGAAAGAGAGATAGAGAGAGAGAGAGAGAGAGAGAGAGAGAGAGAGAGAGAGAGAGAGAGAGAGAGAGAGAGAGAGAGAGCAAGCAAAGAAAAACCGTGTTTCGACCAATCGTATCATGCAAGAGGAAAACAACTAATTATCTTCCGTCAAAAGACTTCTTCTAATCGCTGAAAAACAAGATTAGAGAAAAATCATATCAACACCCACAGCACGATAGTTCTAGTACGCTAGATTATATAGGTCTTACAACAAGCGACAGTGACGTAGCACTCATCAACCAGAAAGACATGACGTCATATCTTGTGTTGCTATGAAACTTTGCTGCGGGTGTTAGACGTTCGGAACCGCAATTAAAAAGCCAAGATCCTCGCGTTTCCACTTTCAAGCCTCCTAAAAACCTACAATACAAGAAAGAAATGGTAACGTACTTTTATTGATAGACGTATTTAGGAGTCGCGGGTGTATTTTACATTCTAAATTGACGCTCTGATATTCCTGTTGGGTTTGAAAGATGGCCTACGTAATCACACTATTCTATTTACAACAAATATGGCCCATATTTACTCAGACAAAATGAATGAGATAGGGCTCCACCCGGAAATGTTGGCACGAGGAGCTACGTTGACTGGAGTATCGCACTACTTAACTCAAGGGATCACATCATCAATTGGAAACATTTTCTTCAACCAAACAACCTCCCAGACTCTGCGACAGTAGTTACCGTACGCAAGTCAATGGCAACACGAAATAGCGACAATGGACTGAATAGTGTCAACTAAGATTGACAGTTTTAGGAATACTTGCTCCTGAACGTAGAGGTACGAATACTGACGATGTTTTCAAAATATGGCACAGTGTTTCTGGGTAAAGTTGGCACGTCAGATTTGTATGGCAGGCAGACGTCGTGGCAGGTACAAAAGTCACTTCTGTAGTTGTTGCGAGAAAGACAGCAAACAGGACTCTAAAACTCAAATGCCACACTGAGATGACTGTAATTCAAGCTCCTTCATGCACATGAATAACAATAGATAACTCACGCCATGTCATATAATAAACTACCCCCGTTTACAACAGCGTTTTAAGTATGCTGATCACGTATTAGCTTGTTCTTCTTTTGTTTGTTTGCTCGATGTTTCATGCAGGAAAACTACCAACTGCGAGCTGCACAACCTTGCACATCTCCATTTTTGTTAGAATACACACATACTCAGCCAGATGGCTCATGCATTGATGCCAGTTTTGGACTGCTTTTTACCATTCTCACACTGCTACTTTTACTGCTACTGCCAGCACTGCTGTATATGCACATGTAACTGCTGCTGCTTTTGCAGCAGCTGTTTATACTCCGATGCCTTGTTCATGTACAACTTGTTCACACAAAGGGTCTGTATGCAAAATGTGATCAATGTACGATAGTATTGCTGTTGCAGTATTACCATTGGCTGCAATAGCAACCGCAGCAATTGGGGATAAGATCAGTATGTAGTCTGGTATATGAAAACTCTTTCGGTGAAGCCTTAACAGACGTGTCGTCAAAGTCAGCTAACCAAAGATAGCTGTCAGTCGCGTGCCATGAAGACGCTCTCTCTCGTCCTTCTCCCGTTACCTTCTTTCCTCTTTGTCGATTGCACGTCTCAAATCTTCCCACCCCTTGCGTGCAGATCTTCTTCTTCTTCTTCTTCTTCTTCTTCTTCTTCTTCTTCTTCTTCTTCTTCTTCTTCTTCTTCTTCTTCTTCTTCTTCTTCTTCTTCTTCTTCTTCTTCTTCTTCTTCTTCTTCTTCCTCTTCTTCTTCTTCTTCTTCTTCTTCTTCTTCTTCTTCTTCTTCTTCTTCTTCTTCTTCTTCTTCTTCTTCTTCTTCTTCTTCTTCTTCTTCTTCTTCTTCTTCTTCTTCTTCTTCTTCTTCTTCTTCTTCTTCTTCTTCTTCTTCTTCTTCTCCCCCTCCTCCTCCTCCTCCTCCTCCTCCTCCTCCTCCTCCTCCTCCTCCTCCTCCTCCTCCTCCTCCTCCTCCTCCTCCTCCTCCTCCTCCTCCTCCTCTTCCTCTTTCCTCCTCCTCCTCCTCCTCCTCCTCTTCCTCTTCCTCCTCCTCTTCCTCCTCCTCCTCATTTCCTCCTCCTCCTCCCCTTCCTCCTCCTCCTCCCCTTCCTCCTCCTCCTCCCCTTCCTCCTCCTCCTCCCCTTCCTCCTCCTCCTCCTCCTCCTCCTCCTCCTCCTCCTCCTCCTCCTCCTCCTCCTCCTCCTCCTCCTCCTCCTCCTCCACTTTGTTGCTGTTAGAGATTGCAAGAAACGTTTTACTAGCATTTATAGCTGTTTGTGTGTGTTAATTCCAGACCAGGCTGCTGATGTCGATTAATCTCTTCGGACTGCGTAGACTGTCGTTAGCAATGCTTGGTTTTTGTCAGTTCTCTGCTTTAGTGATTACTTCAAAGGCGTGAATTTCCAGAGCACGACGTCTGTCGCTCTGTGGAATGAGTGATGAAAACTCATCACGCATCTCGTGTCTATGCCGCGCAGTTACACTTTTTCTTCCAATTTAATAAAAGGTTACTGCCTTCAGGCAATGCTGCCAACGATTAAGTGTCTGATAATGACGTATGCTTGCAGAGGGAGTGCATCTCCATCCACTGCGGCCAGGCAGGCTGCCAGATCGGCAACGCCTGCTGGGAGCTGTACTGCCTGGAGCACGGTATCCAGCCGGACGGGCTCATGCCCTCGGACAAGACAGTAGGAGGCGGCGACGACTCTTTCAACACCTTCTTCAGCGAAACCGGGGCTGGCAAGCACGTCCCACGAGCCGTCTTCATGGACCTCGAACCCACGGTGATTGGTAAGTGGTCCGTTGTGTCTTGAACATAATTTCTCATTCCAAATCATGCTGCTTAAAATTGCTTGGCTGTCATCATTGAACCAGGAGCATCAGGTACAAAGCCCTTAGACCTACGGTCAAAGGCGGGACATTGTATGTCTTGGCGGTGGTGTGTGTGTTTGTAGGTGGTGGCCGTCACAGAGGGTTTCGCTCCATAGACGACGGTGTGTCGCGTATCTATATTTACTTGATTTCTGCGCAGAATGTTACTCTACCACTCGAATTTTCCTGGGTTTTGCAAACTTGCAAGTTTAATTTTGCTTTTACTTCTTACCTCTTCGTTTAGGTCTTCTTCGCTTTTCGCGAAACGACGCGACATACATGAATGTACATGTTGGATATTTCCATTGTATGACGTCAAAAATAAGCAGTCACCCAGGTACAGACAGGAGTGAGACAAGGCTGTTTGTTGTCGCCGTTTTTGTTCCTGCTGGCCATTGACTGGGTCATGAAAACATCCTCAGCAGGAAAGCGAAACGGCATCCAGTGGACGCTGTGGTCACAACTTGATGACCTAGATTTTGCGGATGACCTGGCCCTTCTCTCCCACACCCAGCAGCAGATGTAGGGAATGATCAGCATTGTGGCAGACAACTCTACTCACCTGGGCCTCAACATCCACAAAGGGAAGAGCAAGCTTCTGAAAGTCAACTCTACCAACACATCGCGCATCACACTGAATGGCGAAGCGCTAGAAGAAGTGGACGACTTCACCTACCTTGGCAGCATTTTCAACAAGCAAGGTGGAACCGACGCAGATGTAAAGGTAAGAATTGGAAAAGCCAGGACAGCCTTCCTCCAACTGAAAAACATTTGGAGTTCAAGAGACCTGTCCATCAAAACAAAGATCAGGATTTTCAACACCAATGTCAAGTCTGTTCTGCTCTACGGCGCCGAAGCATGGAGGACCACTGTAACCACCAACAAGAAGATCCAGACATTCATCAACTCATGTCTGCGCCGCACTCTACAGATACGATGGCCTGAAAAGATCAGCAACGAGGAGCTCTGGCAACGCACAAACCAACAATCAGCAGACCAAGAGATCATTCAAAGGCGCTGGAGATGGTTAGGGCACACATTACGCAAACCGGTCTCAAACACCACCAGGCAGTCCCTTTCATGGAACCCACAAGGGAAGAGAAAGAGAGGTAGACCTCGCAACAGTTGGCGCCGAGACCTGGACGCCGATGTCAAGAGAACAGGCCACTCCTGGGGACAGTTGGAGAAGATTGCTCAGGACCGGGATGGCTGGAGAACCCTTGTTTGCGGCCTATGCCCCAGGAGGGGTCAAAGGCGTAAGTAAGTAAGTAAAGCAGCGAAGAGAAAAGCAAGCACAATCAGCTGCAACGTCAAATGCATTCTAGCTTCAAGACGTGCCAAGTTTTTTCAGAAGCAAAAGAACATTGAAATAATGTTCAGACTTCTTTTGAGAAAAGTGAGAAACTTAGAGTTAGAAACCGATTTGTGAATTCTAAACGAGAGACTGGAGGTCACGTGACTTTCTCGCTGTCGTGACGTAGAAGCGGGAGCACGCCTCTCGAACAGTATGATTTAATGTCCACACAGCCAGAAAGCGGTATTTATGCTGGCCGCCGTTACTAGGTATCAAGGGGCATGCAAAGAAAAGTCAAAAGGAAAACGGGTATGCTAAGGAAAATTAGTACCATTCGTCATTATCTTTCTCAGCAGGCCACCAAAACGCTCATCACAATCACTTGTTCTCTCTCGTCTCGACTATGGAAACTCTTCTCGCTGGCATCCCTGACACTCTGCTTAACAAACTCCAGAAAGTTCAGAATTGTGCTGCTAGGCTAGTTTTTTGATGTCACAAGCGTACCCATGACTCTCCACTCCTACATACACTTCACTGGCTCCCCATATCTCAGAGGATAGATTATAAACTTGCTATTTGTGCTTCAAGGCCATCAACAACACCGCACCACACGCTCTTATAATAATGTATATAGCGCCTTACCATGAGTTAAGACATGCTCAAGGCGCATACATACATAACCATTACAATATACAATAACAGTCAATCACATTAAAGGTAACTTAATAAACTTAATAACATAGGAGTCAGACATTCACTTCAGGCATTCGACAAACTGATGTACAGCGTCACCGCTTAACCATGAAACTGGGGAGAGGGGGGGGAGACAGGAGGGTGGTAGGGGGCTTAAGCAAGCGAGTACAAAGAGAACAGTGAGGGGAGGAAGATAAAGAAACTTAGACAGGATTCGAGAACGATTTCAAGAAGAGGTGAGTTTTGAGAGCAGAGCGAAAGGTCGAGAGAGATGTACAGTAACGAACAGAGGCGGGGAGGTCATTCCAGATAGAGGGAGCCTGATAAAAGAAAGAGCGTTCACCAAATTTTGTTTTCACTGGAGGGTCCTCCGGGAACCTGAGGATTCTTGTGTCTGCGGAAGAGTGTAGCTGTCTAGCGGGTGTGTAGGTGCGCATGGGCTTAGAGAGATATTGAGGAAGGGATTCAGCGAAGTAATTGGTGGCAAAGACAGGCAATCTTGTATTGGACTCTAGCACTAATGGGCAACCAGTGGAGAGAGCGGAAGAGAGGAGTGAGATGATCTGACTTTTTGACTCACATGCGAAGCAAAAGTGAGTCTATGTACTCACCCGATTCGTCCGTCCGGGCGTCCGGGCGTCCGGGCGTCCGGGCGTCCGGGCGTACGGGCGTCCATTAAAAACTTTAAGGTTGGATTTTTCTCGGAGACTATTAAGTCTATCAACACCCAATTTGGCATGATGGTGTATGATGACAAGGCGTCAAAAACATACATAGTGACTTGACCTTGCTTCAAGGTCAAGGTCGCAAGGGCCATAAATGTTGTCTAAAAAACAGCAATTTTTCACATTTTCTCAATTTTCTCTGAAGTTTTTGAGATTGGATACCTCACCTATATATGGTATATAGGGCAAAGTAAGCCCTATCTTTTGATACCAGTGTGGTTGACCTTGCTTCCAAACTTCATAAAATTGTAGTACACATGTTATACTTTCATCATGAGACACATGTGGTCACATATCCTCAAGGTCAAGGTCACTTTGACCCTTGTGAAATGTGACCAAAATGGGGTAGTGAACCACTAAAAGTGACCATATCTCATGGTAGAAAGTGCCAGTAAGCACCATTGTGCTTCCTGTCTTGAATTAACAGCTTTGTGTTGCATGACCTTGGATGACCTTGACCTTGGGTCAAGGTCACGTGTATTTTGGTAGGGAAAATATGTAAAGCTTCTTAGTGTATGATGTCATTGCTAGGTGTAGTTGTTTGACCTTGATCTTGAAGGTCACCTGAAGGTCAAGGGCATGCAAATGTCAAGGTCAAGCATGTGAGTCGTATGGGCTTTTGCCCTTCTTGTTTGTTTATATGTATAGTGTATGAGTTTTTGTAGGAATGTAGTGTTGAGCGGTTGTATGAGTGTTGATTCTTTAAATTGTAAACGCCATGAGCTTGCCTCTCAAGGGAAGGTATGTGCGTATGAATAAACTATATTATTATTATTATTATTTGGGAATGGCCACAGCCGAGCCTCAGTTCTGGTAACGTGAAGGGGAGCATGCGCATGCGCAGTGCCAGTTGTGCTCATGGAAATTTCCCGGTTCAGCCGAGTAACAGAGTATTAGTTGAACGACCCAGATCACGGCGTCCTACATAAATAGCTTTGCCTTACATGCAAAGCCCTTTTGCCTATTCTTCCAACTACCCTTGTCTACTCTGTTGTTGGAAATTGTTGCAACGGGAACGGGATGATCGTCAACCTGCATGCGTTTCCGCACAAAGGGCCTGAGAGGCTGAAACAATGAACTGCTTGTCCAATGCAAACGGAAAGACTTTCCTGCCGCGATGATGTTCTCGCACTTGTGCTGGGATAATTTTGTTCCAGACGATTTCGTCAACTGGATGAATCATTAAATGTTGCTCTCCCAAGCAAATCTTAAAACCCACTGCAGTGCCGTATGTGCACATACATCCTCTGAGGGGCTCGTGCGCACATTAGAGGCTGGTTTCCCAGATCTAGGGAATTCCAACCCAAAGCAATCCAAAAGGCATTTCCGGTCTTTTTAAAGAGTGATCGCTGTAGTCATATGCAACGTCCTTTCGCTCAGTTCTTGTCATAAATCCGTTTCCAAACTGAGACATGTTCTTATCTTTTTGACTCACATGCGAAGCAAAAGTGAGTCTATGTACTCACCCGATTCGTCCGTCCGGGCGTCCAGGCGTCCGAAAACTTTAACGTTGGATTTTTCTCAGAGACTATTAAGTCTATCAATACCAAATGTGGCATGATGGTGTATGATGACAAGGCCTCAAAAAACATACATAGTGACTTGTCCTTGCTTCAAGGTCAAGGTCGCAGGGGCCATAAATGCTGTCTAAAAAACAGTCATTTTTCACATTTTCTCAATTTTCTCTGAAGTTTTTGAGATTGGATACCTGACCTATATATGGTATATAGTGCAAAGTAAGCCCTATCTTTTGATACCAGTTTGGTTGACCTTGCTTCAAGGTCAAGGTCACAGGAGCTCTTCAAAGTTGGATTGTATACATATTTTGAAGTGACCTTGACTCTGAACTATGGAAGATAACTGTTTCAAACTTAATAATTATGTGGGGCACATGTTATACCTTCATCATGAGACACATTTGGTCACATATCATCAAGGTCAAGGTCACTTTGACCCTTATGAAATGTGACCAAAATGGGGTAGTGAACCACTAAAAGTGACCATATCTCATGGTAGAAAGTGCCAATAATCACCATTGTGCTTACTATGTTTTGAATTAACAGCTTTGTATTGCATGACCTTGGATGACCTTGACCTTGGGTCAAGGCCACAGGTATTTTGTTAGGAAAAATGCGTAAGGCATTTCTTAGTGTATGATGTAATTGGTAGGTTTAGTTGTTTGACCTTGACCTTGAAGGTCACCTGAAGGTCAAGGTCATGGAAAGGACAAGGTCAAGCATGTAAGTCGTATGGGCTTTGCCCTTCTTGTTTGTTCTAATTTTGATACCGACTCTTGAATGATTACAGCGATAACTTTACCATACTACCAGAAACGCCCTTTAGATTGATTTGGATTGCATATCCTAAGTCTGGGAAACTCGTCTCAGCGCTGTCAGCTGACAAAGTATCATCTGCTCGCGCTTGACCGTGGATTACTACGAGCCAGTCGCTCGAGCTGATATGATCTGAGTCACAACAACTATCTGGATTTAAGTCAGTCATTTGCAGCATGCTCGGTCAATATCACACTCATTTTTGCTCTCGACTGCTGCTGAAAATGCTTGAAATAGTATTATGATACTAAACACGAAACCGATCTTCCTGACCTCGAACTGAGTCTCGTGTTTACCTCGCGCATTGTCCCGGTAGGAAGCAAACGGCAAGCGCCTCGTGGACGCGATGGCGTCTATTGACTTGTCAGTTAGATCGGGGTGTGTTAATTATACAACTTATTTTGCAGTAGTGGATTTTTTCAAATAAGTCGTTGTATTAGTGAAAATATTATCGAAAACTCTATCAAAAACATCCCTAACTGTGCGCTTTTCCTTTTTAAGATATCCGAATGACGTGATTTTAAAATAGCCTAACTCGCATTCCCTTGGCTGTTACGTGCGTATCAGAGATTCAGAAGTTACTTTAGTGCATCAAAATTGAGTAAACTATTCTTCCTAAGGCATGACTTGAGGTGTATGTACTGAACATACGTGTCGTGTGTGTGCTGCACAGACGTATGATGTATGTACTACACAGTGGTGTGGTTTATGTTCTGCTCAGAGGTGTGATGTATGTACTGCTCAGAGGTGTGATGTATGTATTGCTCAGAGGTGTGATGTATGTACTACTCAGGCATGTATGTACTGCTCAGAGGTGTGATGTATGTACTGCACAGAGGTGTGATGTATGCACTGCTCAGAGGTGTGATGTATGTACTGCTCAGAGGTGTGATGTATGTATTGCTCAGAGGTGTGATGTATGTATTGCTCAGAGGTGTGATGTATGTACTACTCAGGCATGTATGTACTGCTTAGAGGTGTGATGTATGTACTGCACAGAGGTGTGATGTATGCACTGCTCAGAGGTGTGATGTATGTACTGCACAGAGGTGTGATGTATGCACTGCTCAGAGGTGTGATGTATGTATTGCTCAGAGGTGTGATGTATGTACTGCTCAGGCATGTATGAACTGCACAGACGTGTGATGTATGCACTGCACAGAGGTACGATGTATGTACTGCACAGATGTGTGATGTATGTACTGCACAGACGTGTGATGGATGTACTGCACAGACGTGGTATGTATGCACTTCACAGACGTGTGATGTATGCACTTTACAGACGTGTGATGTATGCACTTTACAGACGTGTGATGTATATACTGCACAGACGTGTGATGTATGTACTGCACAGACGTGTGATGTATGTACTTCACAGACGTGTGATGTATATATTGCACAGACGTGTGATGTATGTACTGCACAGACGTGAGATGTATGCACTTCATAGACGTGGGATGTATGCACTGCACAGACGTGTGATGTATGTACTGCAAGATGTGGGATGTATGTACTGCACAGACGTGAGATGTATGCACTTCATAGACGTGGGATGTATGCACTGCACAGACGTGGGATGTATGCACTGCACAGACGTTGGAAGTATGCACTTCACAGACGTGGGATGTATGTACTGCACAGACGTGTGATGTATGTACTTCACAGACGTGTGATGTATGTACTGCACAGACGTGTGATGTATGTACTGCACAGACGTGTGATGTATGTACTGCACAGACGTGTGATGTATGTACTGCACAGACGTGTGATGTATGTACTGCACAGACGTGTGATGTATGTACTGCACAGACGTGTGATGTATGTACTGCACAGACGTGGAATGTATGCACTTCACAGACGTGTGATGTATGCACTTTACAGACGTGTGATGTATGCACTTTACAGACGTGGGATGTATGCACTTTACAGACGTGGGATGTATATACTGCACAGACGTAGGGTGTATGCACTGCACAGACGTTGGAAGTATGTACTTGCACAGACGTGTGATGTATGTACTCCACAGACGTGTGATGTATGTACTGCACAGACGTGGGATGTATGTACTGCACAAACGTGGGATGTATGCACTTCACAGACTTGGGATGTATATACTGCACAGACGTGGGATGTATGTACTGCACAGACGTGTGATGTATGTTCTGCACAGACGTGGGATGTATATACTGCACAGACGTGGGATGTATGTACTGCACAGACGTGGGATGTATATACTGCACAGACGTGGGATGTATATACTGCACAGACGTGGGATGTATATACTGCACAGACGTGGGATGTATGTACTGCACAGACGTGGGATGTATATACTGCACAGATGTGGGATGTATATACTGCACAGACGTGGGATGTATGTACTGCACAGACGTGTGATGTATGTACTTCACAGACGTGTGATGTATGTACTGCACAGACGTGTGATGTATGTACTGCACAGACGTGAGATGTTTGTACTGCACAGACGTGGGATGTATGTACTTCACAGACGTGTGATGTATGTACTTCACAGACGTGGGATGTATGTACTGCACAGATGTGGGATGTATGCACTGCACAGATGTGTGATGGATGTACTGCACAGACTTGGGATGTATGTACTGCACAGACTTGGGATGTATGTACTGCACAGACGTGGAATGTATGTACTTCACAGACGTGTGATGTATGTACTGCACAGACGTGTGATGTATGTACTGCACAGACGTGTGATGTATGTACTGCACAGATGTGTGATGGATGTACTGCACAGAATTGGGATGTATGTACTGCACAGACGTGGAATGTATGCACTTCACAGACGTGTGATGTATGTACTGCACAGACGTGTGATGTATGTACTGCACAGATGTGTGATGTATGTACTTCACAGACGTGTGATGTATGTACTGCAAAGACGTGTCATGTATGTACTGCACAGACGTGTGATGTATGTACTGCACAGACGTGTGATATATGTACTGCACAGACGTTGGATGTATGTACTGCACAGACGTGGAATGTATGTACTGCACAGACGTTGGATGTATATACTGCACAGACGTGTGATGTATGTACTGCACAGACGTGGGATGTATGCACTTTACAGACGTGGGATGTATGTACTGCACAGACGTGGAATGTATGTACTGCACAGACGTGGGATGTATGTACTTCACAGACGTGTGATGTATGCACTTTACAGACGTGTGAGGTATGCACTTTACAGACGTGTGATGTATGCAATTTACAGACGTGGGATGTATGCACTTAACAGACGTGTGATGTATGCACTTTACAGACGTGTGATGTATGCACTTAACAGACGTGGGATGTATGCACTTAACAGACGTGGGATGTATGCACTGCACAGACGTGTGATGTATGCACTGCACAGACGTGGGATGTATGTACTGCACAGATGTGGGATGTATATACTGCACGACGTGTGATGTATATGTTACAGGGAAGAAGAAAATTTAGGGAATAAGCTTAATCCCTGAAATTTTAAGGGAATATGCTTATTCCCTGTTTCAACTGGGGAGTAAGCTTATTCCCTTAAAAAATCAGGGATTTAGCTTATTCCCTGAAATGGGAGGTCATTTTTTTGCCTTATTCCCTGATTAGTTTAAACTAATTAAAGCACACAAACAGAAACACTAATACAAGATTTGTTGCTTTAAACATTAGTTTATTCATAAATACACAAGGATCAAAATACAAGATGAAAATATTGCTGCTCACAAGCAATGAAAGCCATTATAAGAAGTGGGCAACAAGTCAAAACAATTACATATTCTGCGGACTGGTTAATGTGAACACGAAAGTACAGGACATTCTCATTTCTGAAACGGAAATTAAGCCCTAGTTTCGTTCCTTTACTTCTGGCAGTTCTGGTAGACTGGTAACAATAGAAGCTGATGTGATGATCTCTAGATCGTGGCAAAAGGATGACATTAAAGCATGCAAAAAGATTAATTATATTAAAAACTAACCGAAAATAGTTATATTAGACTGTTTTAGCGTATAATTTCTGCACAAAACCCACAGAAGATAAGTAAACAAACCTCACCGTACGTACCTAGCTGGCTAGCAGAAGAACGCGATCGAACCGTAGTCACTACGCCAGCAGACGATCGAGCTAGTGTGATATAATGTTTCATGTAAAGCTCGAATGAGTAGCAGCAGATAACTGTTTAGTTCTGACTTGAATTGACTATTTCGTTTCCCTGGTCAGGCGAGGACAGAAAATTCACGATCATAGACTGATAGAGTCCATAAGTGCATGATCAACTGCCCGCATTCGGCGTAATGTAACGTGTAAGATTATGACAAGAAAATGGCATTAACGCACAAAACAAAGTTTCATGACAACTAAATTCACCAATTATATTAATAACTGACCATATTTACACCTACAGCTAGTGCTAAAACCTTACATACAAAGCAAACAAAACATACTGCAGGGAGTGTCCCGGTCATGCATCAAAACTTAGTGCACAAGTGTCGGAGCAGATAAACAAATAAGAGAAAAGCGAAACGATCACTCGTGCACTCTAAGCACGCAAAACTTGGTAAGATGTTCCTGGTAGACCATAACCCCATTCAGCGTGGCTGAGACTAGTGAATATAGTCTCAGCAACAGGTTGGTCACGTGATAGCCTAAATTCTTCCATAACATGCATACCACCGTTCTGAACAGCCACGCTGAATGCCATATCACATCGTGAGTGTATTCCTCCGCTTGTTGTGATACACTCCATACTGGCAGCCATTTTTCCGTCAGTTCATTTTCTAAACATCGATTTCCCATGAATGTAAAACTTGTATGCGGTAAAATTCGAATCACAAGAGTGTAATATTGTGAACTCTACTAATTATAAGGACTTTGAATACAACAGCAATATTTATACTTCATTGAGCGAGTAAGGCAACCAATCCCGTCTGCATAATCTTCGATACACACAGAAACCCACTGAGTGCTTTTGCTGATGAGGAATCATTAATTTAATGTATGCTTAGAAGGATAAAACTTAGAAAAACTGCTTCTGAGCTATCCGATAATATCGAACTTCGGAATCGGACGGATTCCTACAGAAGAAACTTCCATTCGATTAACGTTCAACACAGGTTAAATCACTTACTGACTCCATCAGTCGACACCGAATGATCGAAGTGTGGAGCTCGTCAAACAGTGTGAAGGCAGTTAGACCACAGGTTCCGGCCAGAAAGCATTTACTTGCGAGAGTATAACCATAGATTCACGAAACCATCCCGGACCCATAGGAATCCTTTTTGCTGCGTAGGTCCAAAGATCGCGTGTATTACCAAAGACTATTCATAACTGTATAATCTTTGGTATTACTATACACAATCGCACGTGCTCAGGGCAGTTTGCAACCTTATAGACACGTTCGCGCTAAAAGTAGTTCTCAAATGATTTCCTGAAAATCTCATAGATTAGTTTTATTAGAACACCAAATTTGTGTTTATCTATCGGGATAAATAATTGGAGTGAAATAGAATCGCCTCTTTTTACTCTCAATGGTCTTCTGATCATGTTGAATTTTGATTGGTAGAATCAATGGAATGTGGAGCCGAAGTCACGTGACCAACCTGTGTCAGAGACACTATGATCTCTGTGTTCAGAATGCCATAACCCATGAGTATCCTCCCTGTTTAAGTTACTGATAGTCAATTAAATCCACTTGAGATCTTGATCCAAAGGACTTTGACAGGAGAGGCTTCACAACGATGCCTTTAATAGTAGGTCTTCTTTTTTTTCCCTGACACTGAACGCACAAAGACTTGAACAAAGTGACACTGGCCTCTGTTATGTTTGCATACTTTTTTGCAGCCTCTTTCAACATTTTATCACGGCCACCATGGCCAGTGACAACATGGATGCGCTTTAAAACATCGTACACTTCCTCAACAAATATGAAGTGTGTTGGTTGCTCTGTTTCGTCCTTTCGCTTTAGAACGAGTTTGGATACTTGCTCACAGGTAAGAATTCCATACCTTCTTAGAAGGTGCCTTTGATGTTGGGTTTTAGTAGCTGATGTTGCTGCTGCTTCCTTCACTTCATCTAAAATTCTGTGGTACTCATCTCTGGTCATAAGTAATATATTTGCTTTCTCCTTATTTTTTTGCACTTCCTCAAGAAATACTTGTTTTTTCGCGTCCATGTTGCTTGATATGAATCACAGACTAGACTGACTTTTTCAATTGAACTGAATCTGCCCGAGGAAAAATCAAAACACGAACACCGACAACAGTTCACGAAATCATTCTGTATTTATCAAGAGAGTGAGTAAAAATCAAGAAAGAACTCATTTCCAAGCAAAATAAGTTTTAAAGAGTGATCAAAGCTCACTGACATCGAATTTATTTATGGTAAAATGTACACGTCTTTCTGTTTGTGTGTTTCAAACTAATCAGGGAATAAGGCAAAAAAATGACCTCCCATTGCAGGGAATAAGCTAAATCCCTGACTTTTTTAGGGAATAAGCTTACTCCCCAGTTGAAACAGGGAATAAGACTATTCCCTTAAATTTTCAGGGATTAAGCTTATTCCCTAAATGTTCTTATTCCCTGTAACATATATACTGAATAGACGTGGGATGTATGTACTGCACAGACGTGGGATGTATATACTGCACAGACGTGTGATGTATATACTGCACAGACGTGGGATGTATGCACTTTACAGACGTGTGATGTATGCACTTTACAGACGTGGGATGTATGCACTTTACAGACGTGGGATGTATATACTGCACAGACGTGTGATGTATGTACTGCACAGACGAGTGATGTATGCACTTTACAGACGTGTGATGTATGTACTTCACAGACGTGGAATGTATGTACTGCACAGATGTGGGATGTATGCACTGCACAGATGTGTGATGGATGTACTGCACAGACTTGGGATGTATGTACTGCACAGACTTGGGATGTATGTACTGCACAGATGTGGGATGTATGCACTGCACAGATGTGTGATGGATGTACTGCACAGACTTGGGATGTATGTACTGCACAGACTTGGGATGTATGTACTGCACAGATGTGGGATGTATGCACTTTACAGACGTGTGATGTATGCACTTTACAGACGTGGGATGTATGTACTGCACAGACGTGTGATGTATGTACTGCACAGACTTGGGATGTATGCACTGCACAGATGTGTGATGGATGTACTGCACAGACGTGTGATGTATGCACTTTACAGACGTGGGATGTATGTACTGCACAGATGTGTGATGGATGTACTGCACAGACGTGGGATGTATGCACTTCACAGACGTGGGATGTATGCACTGCAAAGACGTGTGATGGATGTACTGCACAGACTTGGGATGTATGCACTGCACAGATGTGGGATGTATGTACTGCATAGACGTGTGATGTATGTACTGCACAGACGTGAGATGTATGTACTGCACAGACGTGGGATGTATGTACTGCACAGACGTGGGATGTATATACTGCACAGACGTGAGATGTATGTACTGCACAGACGTGGGATGTATGTACTGCACAGACGTGGGATGTATATACTGCACAGACGTGGGATGTATGTACTGCACAGACGTGGGATGTATGTACTGCACAGACGTGGGATGTATGTACTGCACAGACGTGGGATGTATGTACTGCACAGACGTGTGATGTATGTACTGCACAGACGTGAGATGTATGTACTGCACAGACGTGAGATGTATGTACTGCACAGACGTGGGATGTATGTACTGCACAGACGTGGGATGTATGTACTGCACAGACGTGGGATGTATGTACTGCACAGACGTGGGATGTATGTACTGCACAGACGTGGGATGTATGTACTGCACAGACGTGTGATGTATGTACTGCACAGACGTGGGATGTATGTACTGCACAAACGTGTGATGTATGTACTGCACAGACGTGAGATGTATGTACTGCACAGACGTGGGATGTATGTACTGCACAGACGTGGGATGTATGTACTGCACAGACGTGAGATGTATGTACTGCACAGACGTGGGATGTATGTACTGCACAGACGTGTGATGTATGTACTGCACAGACGTGAGATGTATGTACTGCACAGACGTGGGATGTATGTACTGCACAGACGTGTGATGTATGTACTGCACAGACGTGAGATGTATGTACTGCACAGACGTGGGATGTATGTACTGCACAGACGTGGGATGTATGTACTGCACAGACGTGAGATGTATGTACTGCACAGACGTGGGATGTATGTACTGCATAGACGTGTGATGTATGTACTGCACAGACGTGAGATGTATGTACTGCACAGACGTGGGATGTATGTACTGCACAGACGTGGGATGTATATACTGCACAGACGTGAGATGTATGTACTGCACAGACGTGGGATGTATGTACTGCACAGACGTGGGATGTATATACTGCACAGACGTGGGATGTATGTACTGCACAGACGTGGGATGTATGTACTGCACAGACGTGAGATGTATGTACTGCACAGACGTGGGATGTATGTACTGCACAGACGTGGGATGTATGTACTGCATAGACTTGTGATGTATGCACTGCACAGACGTGGAATGTATGTACTGCACAGACGTGTCATGTATGTACTGCACAGACGTGTGATGTATGCACTTTACAGACGTGGAATGTATGTACTGCACAGACATGTGATGTATGCACTTTACAGACGTGGGATGTATATACTGCACAGACGTGTGATGTATGTACTGCACATATGTGTGATGTATGCACTTTACAGACATGGGATGTATGTACTGCACAGACGAGTGATGGATGCACTTTACAGACGTGGGATGTATATACTGCACAGACGTGTGATGTATGTACTGCATATATGTGTGATGTATGCACTTTACAGACATGGGATGTATGTACTGCACAGACGTGTGATGGGTGCACTTTAGAGACGTGGGATGTATATACTGCACAGACGTGTGATGTATGTACTGCACATATGTGTGATGTATGTACTGCACAGACGTGTGATGTATGTACTGCACAGACGTGGGATGTATGTACTCCACAGACGTGGGATGTATGTACTTCATAGACGTGGGATGTATGTACTTCATAGGCGTGGGATGTATGTACTTCACAGACGTGGAATGTATGTACTGCACAGATGTGTGATGTATGTACTGCACAGACGTGTGATGTATGTACTGCACAGACGTGGGATGTATGTACTGCCCAGACGTGGGATGTATGTACTGCACAGACGTGTGATGTATGTACTGCACAGAGGTGGGATGTATGTACTGCACAGACGTGTGATGTATGTACTGCACAGACGTGGGATGTATATACTGCACAGACGTGGGATGTATGTACTGCACAGACGTGTGATGTATGTACTGCACAGACGTGTGATGTATGTACTGCACAGACGTGGGATGTATGTACTGC
>JAWQFJ010001121.1:124481-129481 GCA_034096865.1 Theodoxus fluviatilis
ATGAACTTTGAAAAAGAATGAACTCTCAGTCTGATGCTAAGAACTCTGCTACCAACATCATTGAACTCTCTCCTTTATTCGTCGTAAGGAAGATGAACCATTATTAGGCTTTTATTCATGAAGATGAACAATTATAGGGTTTTAATTAATAATTGATACTGGCTGGGTCATTTTTAAATTCTGATAATTCATGAAGAAGTACTTTAGTTTGATATTGCATGTTTTGCCTGAAGACTCGGGTAATCCGTTTTCAATAGAAATTTGATATTCATTCCACCTCCGTGTCTTTATTTGAGAGTTAGTCTATCTCTAAAATAGACAATAATGTTGTAACCCCATTGGGTTGTAACATAAATTGGGCGGCTCGTTCCGAGATATGAAATTGACAAATTGAGCTAGATTCGAAAGCATGAAATAGCAGTTGCTGTTTTGATAAGTTGTGATTTACAATTTTTCTTTGCTTATCACTGAAATTTCAGATAACCTGTTGAGAGTGTGTCCATGTCCTGTGTGATCTTTCTGCTTGCTACTTGCATTATGTGCATTGTCTGATCCTGTTATTGCACTCGGCAGTTTCGCGCAACAAAGGTAGGAATTAACGGAAATTTGTCAAAAATGGCCACCGGAAGTGAGGAGACTGTAGACATACGTCATCTCTTACAGAATATGACGGCAGATCATGTGCGCGTTGCACTGGTAGAGGAAAAGTATGTTTTGGCTGAACGTTTTGGCATTGAATTGCGGGAACGCATGACCTCAAGGCAAATTGATGAAATTCTCATTCCTGAACTATCTAAACAGGGTCTGTTTAGGGTAGAGGAGGACAGTCGCGAAATGGGGGATCAGAGTGAAGCTTTGCACTTGCAGATGTACAGACAGTCAGATGTACAGACAGTCAGATGTACAGACAGTCAGATGTACAGACAGTCAGATGTACAGACAGTCAGATGTATATGTAGTCAGATGTACAGACAGTCAGATGTACAGACAGTCAGATGTACAGACAGTCAGATATACAGACAGTCAGATGTACGGTTTGACTGATCAGTCAGTTAATTGTGAGATTCCTTGAACGAGATTTCTTTTCTTATTAAGTCCCTAAAGAAATCTCTCAAAAGAGGAAGGGAGGTGTGATGGCTGACCACCTGGGAGTGGGGCACTTGGTGACTTTTGGGACTCGAGAGACAATTAGTCCGTCTTGGTGAACGTCATACGTCATACGTCATTCACGGAATGACGTCATTATCTTGGGGAGAAGAACTTGGAGAGGGAGGCCGTTTGGACGTGGAAGAAAATAGAGGGAGATTCTGGACATCTAGAGGCTTGGACAACCGGAGGCTCGGACAGCTGGAGGCTCGGACAGTTGGAGGCTCGGACAGCTGGAGGCTCGGACAGCTGGAGGCTCGGACAACTGGAGGCTCGGACAACTGGAGGCTCGGACAGCTGGAGGCTCGGACAACTGGAGGCTCGGACAGCTGGAGGCTCGGACAGTTGGAGGCTCGGACAGTTGGAGGCTCGGACAGCTGGAGGCTCGGACAGCTGGAGGCTCGGACAGCTGGAGGCTCGGACAGCTGATGCCTGGACGGTTGATGGCGGTGTTTCCATGGAAGCGGTGGAGGAAGAGAGAACCTCCTTGCCACCAGAATGAACGACACCGTGGTCTCTCCCTCTTGGTCCCGAAGATCTCCTGCTCATGTCTACAGAACCAGTGATGAGTAGAAATGAAACTTGTTTCTCCCTCTGTCCCCTGTGTCTCATAAACATCGCATGAACTTTGAAAAAGAATGAACTCTCAGTCTGATGCTAAGAACTCTGCTACCAACATCATTGAACTCTCTCCTTTATTCGTCGTAAAGAAGATCTCCTGCTCATGTCTACAGAACCAGTGATGAGTAGAAATGAAACCTGTTTCTCCCTCTGTCCCCTGTGTCTCATAAACATCGCATGAACTTTGAAAAAGAATGAACTCTCAGTCTGATGCTAAGAACTCTGCTACCAACATCATTGAACTCTCTCCTTTATTCGTCGTAAGGAAGATGAACCATTATTAGGCTTTTATTCATGAAGATGAACAATTATAGGGTTTTAATTAATAATTGATACTGGCTGGGTCATTTTTAAATTCTGATAATTCATGAAGAAGTACTTTAGTTTGATATTGCATGTTTTGCCTGAAGACTCGGGTAATCCGTTTTCAATAGAAATTTGATATTCATTCCACCTCCGTGTCTTTATTTGAGAGTTAGTCTATCTCTAAAATAGACAATAATGTTGTAACCCCATTGGGTTGTAACATAACACACCAACAGATATACACCACCAGAATGACTAACTGGCATCACATGACGACCAGATGACAGCAGAATCTCTGTAATAAGTTGGTTGAATGCAGGTTGGAAATATACGTTCATACACACTTGCACACACACTTGCACACACACTTGCACACACACTTGCACACACACTTGCACACACACTTGCACACACACTTGCACACACACTTGCACACACACTTGCACACACACTTGCACACACACTTGCACACACACTTGCACACACACTTGCACACACACTTGCACACACACTTGCACACACACTTGCACACACACTTGCACACACACTTGCACACACACACACACACACTTACACATACTTGCACACATTTACACATAATTGTACACACACATACACACACACACACAAACACACACACACACACACACACAAACACACACACACACACACACACACACACACACATTCTTACCCAGTCCAAAAACACAAACAAAATCTTTGTCATCTTTCTGCAGTCAGATGTCATAGTACAAACTGCATTTTTTCCCCCGCTTTGAACGTGTGTGTGTGTGTGTGTGTGTGTGAGTGTGTGTGTGTGTTTGTGTGTGTATGTGTGTGTGCAGTTATGTGCAAATGTGTGCAAGTGTGTGTGTGTGTGTGTGCAAGTATGTGTAAAAGTGTGTGTGTGCAAGTATGTGTGTGTGTGTGTGTGCAAGTATGTGTAAAAGTGTGTGTGTGCAAGTGTGAGTGTGTGTGTGCGTGTGTGTGCAGTTATGTGCAAATGTATGCAAGTAAGTGTGTGTGTGCAAGTATGTGTAAGTGTGTGTGTGTGCGTGTGTGTGTGTGTGCAAGTATGTGTAAGTGTGTGTGTGTGTGTGTGTGTGTGTGTGTGTGTGAGTGTGTGTGTGTGTGTGTGTGTGTGTGTGTGTGTGTGTGCAAGTATGTGTAAGTGTTGTGCAAGTATGTGTGTGTGTGCAAGTATGTGTAAGTGTGTGTGTGTGTGCAAGTATGTGTAAGTGTGTGTGTGTGTGTATGTGTTTGTGTACATCTCTGTCAGATGACAGTGATTTGCATTCAGACTCTCTAGGGCAACTTGCAAAGGAGGTGAGAATAACAAGGGCGAAAACATTTGGCATTCCCAGTTGGACAAATATTGCTCTAGGTACGGGCCACCCCAGGACAAGCACTGGAGTGCGGAGAGCTGGGCAGAACTAAGGCAAGGAGGCCAGCTAGGTGTGTGGGAAAACTGACCACCAATATTTGCTTGACCAGTCTGGTAGGAAGGAATGACACCTGGGGTTTTGTCCAGCAGTTCTCCACTCCCAGCACACAGTGCCAGTGCTGCAGAGCGGAAGGAGGACTGTTGACTCCATGCCAGAAGCTCCCGGGAGAGGCAGTGATAGGTGCCAGCAAAAGTCACCCCCTGCCAGACAGATCGAAGGCCCCAGGGAGAGATCGATGGAGGAATAGACAGAGGCCCACAACGCTATCTTGCCACGGCCAGACTTATCACTTGAGCGCCGCCGCCGTTGCTAGGGAAGCGCTGCTGTGGGGCAGTGTTGCTAGGGAAGCGCTGCTCTGGGGGGGGGGGGGCGGGGGGGGGGGGGCCGGGGGCGGGAGCGCGCTGCTAGGGAGGCCAGACAATGGCTCCGGGCAGGCTGGCTCTGTCCTCTGTATTGTGGTGGGGAGATGTGTTATTGTGGTGGGGGAGATGTGTATTGTGGTGGAGAGACGTGTATTGTGGTGGGGTAAATGTGAATTGTGGTGGGGGAGACATGTATGTGTGGTGGGAGGAGACGTGTATTGTGGTGTGTGGAGAGTGTGTATTGTGGTGTTGGGAGACGTGGTATTGTGGTGGGGGAGACGGTGTATTGTGGTGTGTGAGGCGTGTATTGTGGTGTGGGAGACGTGTATTGTGGTGTGGGAGATGTGTATTGTGTGTGTGGGAGACGTGTATTGTTGGTGGGGCAGACGTGTATTGTGGTGTGGGAGACGTGTATTGTGGGGGGGGAGACGTGTATTGTGGTGTGGGAGACGTGTATTGTGGTGTGGGAGATGTGTATTGTGGTGTGGGAGACGTGTATTGGTGGGTGGGGGAGATGTGTAGTGTGTGGTGGGGAGATGTGTATTGTGGTGGAGAGATGTGTATTGTGGTGGGGAGATGTGTATTGTGGTGGGGGAAACGTGTAGTGTGGTGGGGGAGACGTGTATTGTGGTGGGGGAGCGTGTATTGTGGTGTGGGGGGAGACGTGTACTTGTCCGTGGGGGAGATGTTGTATATGTGGTGGGGGAGACGTGTATTGTGTTGTGGGAGATGGTATTGTGGTGGGGAGACGTGTATTGTGGTGGGGGAGACCTGTACGTGCGGTAGGGGAGATGTGTATTGTGGTGTGGGGAGGATCGTGTATTGTGGGTGTGTGGAGATGTGTATTGTGGTGGGGGAGATGTGTATTGTGGTGGGGGAGATGTGTATTGGTGGTGGGGCGATATGTGTCATTGTTGTGTGGTAGATGTGTATTGTGGTGGGGGAGGAACGTGTATTGTGGTCGGAGGAGACGTGTATTGTGGTGTGGAAGATGTGTATTGTGGTGGGGGGAGTTGTGTATTGTGGTGTGGTAGATGTGTATTGTGGTGGGGGGAGACGTGTATTGTGGTGTGGTAGATGTGTATTGTGGTGTGGTGAGATGTGTATTGTGGTGGGGAGA
>JAWQFJ010001121.1:134481-142619 GCA_034096865.1 Theodoxus fluviatilis
TCCCGGAGTTAGGCAGCGTTCTCGCTTGCTTGTTGGTGGTTGGAGCATCCAGATGTTGAGAACAGGAAGACCAGTCAGCGTAGCAGGAGGAAAAAAAGAAGGGAGGGGTTTTGGTGGAGAGTTGTCATTTTTCATCCTGGCACCAACTACAAAACCCCATCAGTAGTGAGTGCAAAGTTTCCATCCTGGCACCAACTACAAAACCCCATCAGTAGTGAGTGCAAAGTTTCCATCCTGGCACCAACTACAAAACCCCATCAATAGTGAGTGCAAAGTTTCCATACTGGCACCAACTACAAAACTCCATCAGTAGTGAGTGCAAAGTTTCCATCCTGGCACCAACTACAAAACCCCATCAGTAGTGAGTGCAAAGTTTCCATCCTGGCACCAACTACAAAACCCCATCAGTAGTGAGTGCAAAGTTTCCATACTGGCACCAACTACAAAACCCCATCAGTAGTGAGTGCAAAGTTTCCTGGGCTTTGTTTCCATGTGAAAATATCTGGGTGTGTAGTCCGTCAGGCCCCCTGCACTCTTCGCTGTCAGGCACCAACGAGAAGACATCTGCGGAGGCACCGTCCACAAGCCATCTTGGAAAGCCAAAGGGCTTATGACTGCTGCAGATGATGATGTGATATGTGTGTTGGATTGCTCTGTCTGGGACCGGGTCTTTGCTCTCCGTTCACCCTGTCAGGTGTTCACCCTGTCAGGAGTTGTGTTCACCATGTCAGGAGTTGTGTTCACTATGTCAGGAGTTGTGTTCACATGTCAGGAGTTGTGTTCACATGTCAGGAGTTGTTCACCATGTCAGGAGTTGATGGATTTTCCCAGGACTTGCTGACTTGGCTTTGGAGAAGTGTCACTCCCAGGAGGACAGACGCTGTGAGTGGGAAGACGGGTGACGGCATGCAGGAATGTCAGCAAGTGGGATGAGCACGGAGGTAGAACTGCTGAAGAAGACATTTTGTCGCTATCTCAGGACTTCCTTTCCTCTTTCTCTGTCAGCAGTAGGAAACTGTGTCCGTGGGTCTGTCTGCACGGATGCTGCGCCTTGTTGGCTCTGTGTTTCAGTGATTTTACTGTGGATGATGATAACCGTGATGATGATGATGCAGAGCTTTCATGAGAGAGAGGAAGAGAGAGAGAGAGAGTGGAGAAGTTGTAGTTGATGTCATTTGTTCTCGCTGCTCTCATCAACAGTTGCATGCGCCAACTGAGGAGTCAGGTGGTGGTGGGGGGATCAGCTGAGGTCCCTCTGGGGTCAAACAAGAAACTTCAAATGTTTCGGCCTAAGATAACCTTTGATTCTAAAAACCAAACCTTCAAAGTATATTCTAACCAAGCAAGCTTGGTGACAAACTAAACAGATACTGAATGTCAAACTAAATCAAATTTGAACAAGGCACAATCAAATCCTTGATCATCCATGTAACTGAACTTTCGATGGTAAAATTCCATATGGAGGAGAGTTTTTTCGGTTCAGGGATGGCAGTTTTCAGACGATGTGATATTGTGTGACAGTTGCTTGTGCTAGTCTGTTGTATGTTGATGCACCAGAGGCAAAGAATAGGGCAGGAGGGCGGATGGAGTGGGAGTGAGGGCAGAGGTTTTTTCACGCTGTTGGCTCCTCTCACACAGTTGTTCAAGAGCTGTTGACCAGTTGTGCCACTCCACCCTCACTCCAACCACGGCACTCGCTTGAGAAGGTGACATGAGAGAGCTGAACGACTTGGCTGTCTTTCAAGTGTGCCACTCCACCCTCACTCCAACCACGGCACTCGCTTGAGAAGGTGACATGAGAGAGCTGAACGACTTGGCTGTCTTTCAAGTGTTGACAACTGCTGGGCAGTCACTGTTCTTGTTTTGAAATGCATGGTTTGTGAGAGTGCTGGGCAGTCACTGTTCTTGTTTTGAAATGCATGGTTTGTGAGAGTGCTGGAGCAGATGGATGAGCTAGGGTAGAGAGGTTTCAAGAATGAACAAACTTTCCTTCTGTAGTATCAATAATGTTGAACAAATTACAAGTTTTCACCTTCTTTTTGTGCAGGTTAGCAATACCTTTCTTATTCGTCTGATTTTTATTCAGTAACATGACTAGTGAATGAAATGCATTAAGTTATCTTTTTTGTCTCAGTCCAATTATGTATTACTGTTAATTAGCACTGACAAAACAAGGAATATCTGAGAGCAGTGACAGGGGATTGAACTGTGTTTCTCTGTGCCGAGACAGAGCTACTCTCAAGGCAAGAACCAGCACCCACATTTCCACTGTAGAGTCTGAAATGCACTGGCATCATGGCATTGTCCAGTGAGACTGAGGTGAGAGGAAACACGTCCGATTTCACTTTTGGGGCATCTTGTCTGTGATGCGGAGAGTGGAATGCGAGTTGCAGGTCCTGCCAACACGAGTAGGCTACTGCACCAGAGTCGTGAGACCATGACATCAGAGGCACCAAACGGTTCTTCTTCATGTGATCTAAATGCTAAGATGTCACACACTGCAACCTGTCCATTTGCGTTGTCATGACGATGTGTCATTGGAGCTGTTGATTTTGGTCTCAAGTATCGGACTTGATGTTCTATGTTGGCATTGCCATCCTCATCTCCTTCATTGTTGTCTTTTCTTGTTGTTGTGGGTGAGAGAGAGATGTCTTGTTTTTTTTCTCTTCAGTCCCTCCTCGGTGATGTCCCGATGGGAATTCGGGGATGTCTCGTGGTGTTTTCCATTGATTTCTGTTGTAGTAGATTCTAGTCATGTGACATGCGGTGGTGAAATAGACCTCTCAGGAAGAACTTGTGCAGATGTCTTGCCTGCGTTGAGCTTGCAGAGATGTGATCCTGGTGGCTATTTTAGTTTGATCAACCGTTCTGGGTGTTCAAACCTGGAAAAAAAGAAAATCAACTTTTCAAGATAATTGCTCCTCAGGATAATGGAATTCATCATTAAATGGCAGTTTGAAATGGATTCGGCCTGTTATGATCAGTCAGTTGCAGAATTTTTAAGCTAATGAAATGATTAGGCGTTGAGAACTAAAACATCATTTCCTGAGCTGTGCAAGTACACAACTGCATGTGTAATTATTTTAATTTCTGATGAACTTTTTCAAGTCATCATACTTTCAGTAATGTGTGCATCAGAACCTTGTATTTTCATTTCTGTATATTTGCAGGTCCATTTTATCATTGATTGTCTTGTGAGGTGTACAGTTTTTCTGTAACCATAGGAAATGTATTCACGGAAATGTGAGATATTGTTCAGTGTATTTACTAGACGGCAGGTGGTAGTTGTTTTTAATGAATCAAGATGTACCCTGTTTATTATCCCTAGAAGAATGATAATGATAGTCTGTAAATTAAAGTTTGTCATTTTTCAGGCATACATTATTTTTTATTTAAAACTACATTCTTGAATCATACATATGCTTCTCAACTTCATCCTTTGCCTAGAAAAGTCATCTTAGACTATGTATTTTAAGGAACAAAATGTCTTGCACTTTAGTCTTTCTCCATCAGCAAGTGAATACTTCTTGGTTACGGAGTCTGGCTGGCACTGCTACCACTGATGAGGGCCAGAACCTGAAATATTGTTGCATTTCAGTTTTCTACGCTGAGAGTGTGAAGTCTAAACCCTCTTCCCCCCTTGAGGCTGTGATGGCAGTATGGTTGAATCTAATGCGCAAATCAAAACTTAGTGTTTATCAGCAATTAAGGTACTGTTTTTTGCCACTTTCTACAGGCGTTGATGATGATGATTCTTGATTGATGTTAGTGGAGATGTTACTTGTCTCAATGAGGATTTTTTTTGTTTTTTTCTCTCCAAATTGCTACGCATTGCACTTGTTGTGGCAGCACTTTTGATTGATGGATTTGTAGAAATCTACGCACTTGAACCAACACTGTAGTTCTCGAGAAATGAATAGGGCTGTGCTTTCATCACCCAAAGGGTCATGAAAATTGTTGGTACTCACTTTTCTGTGATCAGTGATGACATGACAGATGCCAGAGAGTTTTGTATATGTTTTTCTAGCCCTGTTGAAATTCTGCATTTACACCAGTGATCTAGTACAGAATTTTTTCAGTGTGCTTAGTGGCATAATTTTGTCTCTCTTAACTTCTGCCTTCAAGAAGATTAGGACAGTTAGTAGCAGTGAAGCTATCATTCACATGCACTTGCCTGAGAAGCAGAAGGATGATTGGTGATGATTATATTCTAAAGTGTCCCTTGTGCAGAAATATTTTTCTGATGAAGTAATTTTCAGTAAGAATTGATTTTCAAGTAAATCCCTCCATTGTTGAACTTTTTTCAAATATCCGTCCACTTAGTGAATAGGTGTCAAGAGAGTAGAGACCCACGCATGGGTGATAGGTGGCTTTGTAAAACCACGCCTTTACCCTCCTTTTTTCTTTTTATTGAGCTGACCTTGCTGTCTGTTGGTAAACATTAGCAGGGTATTTTCATGTGAAGTGATATTGAACTCATCCGTCCATGAAACACATTGTTATGTCCCAGAGTGTGACGTGTTGTTTGTGAGGCACTGACACAGAGCAAGAACGTTACTTCTGATGGTCATATGTCCATTTCACTATATGGTAGGAAAGACAAACTATTGGACTGCAGTTTTTGGGGGGAGTTTTTTCCTGCAGCATATGGCAGTGTAGGCAGCAGGAAGTCATGAACTCCTAGAGGAGTGAGCTGGGCTGGCAGCAACCCAGAACGGTCTTGTTTTCAGGTAGATGCTGCCACAAACAGTGTGTTATGTCACCTCATCAGACGCCCAGTCAAAAATTCTACTCCATGTTTCTGACATGTCATTGTGAGTTCACCAAGCTGGTCAGTCAGTTTGCACTGCCCTTGCAGGGCAGACCTCTTGGTGGTAGTGTTAGCTTGGCTGTCCACTCTCGAGGGGCGGTGCTGGGGCCAGCGCTCAGCCCCCCTGAAATGTTTACACCAGAAATGCCGTAATGCAATCCAGTTGATGTGACCAAGCATGTGCTCACAACAAACCTCTGCTGATTTAAAGTCACATTTGCTCAACAAAACCCATTCTGAAAAGCAAGTCCTTGAAAGTCCACTGTGCTCTGGTCACTACCTCAGCCTCGGAGTAGATAGAGGATACACAGACCTAGAGTGAGGGAGGAGGCAGTAGCGGTGCTGAGTGGAGTAATCTATGAGAAACTCCTCCTCAGATGCTATTACAAAACCACTGAGCTTGCCTGACTCTAAGACTCTACATTGGAACATGCCAAGATGTGCTGTGAGAGGAGAATACCCTCAAGTACATCTTTCCACTTACCTCTTTCTGTTCATTAGAAGAAAGAAAATCTTCATGTGTGTCTCAACTTGTAGTAAACAAAATCTCAGTTTGTCTCTCTGTGTACTTCCAAGATTGGTAATATTTGCAGCCAGTCAATGGCTCTTGTTTAGTTATGTATCTTCACTCTTTCTCTACGACAAGATTCTGACAAAGAGATGATCCATTTGAGAAAAATTAACTGGAAACAGTGCTGTAATGAGCTGTGAACTGATCCATGTGCTGTGGAGGACAGTTTTTTTCTTCTTTGACCCAGTGCAGGTCAAGATTTTCGGACAGCAACCTAAAGATTGTAGTGCAATGAGATCTGATTGCTTTGTTCTGTTGTGTACATTGTGTTAAGTTTTGATTAAAGTCCATTTATTCATGACTACATGGTATCTCTGTTGTCTGCTTTTCAGAGTGTATTTTCCCTGCTTGCAAAGCAAATTTATTATTGGAAAAATAGCAGTATGGTATTATTTTCCCAAAGATGTTCAGCTACGTAGCTAAAAGAAAAAAATCTCTCTCTCTCTCTTTCTCTCTCTCTCTCTCCCTCTCCCTCCCTCCCTCTCTCCAACATGACCTCATGTAAACCTCTGTCCACAGAACAGAGACATTTGATACTGGTCTTTTCTTGTTGCATATAATGGGAGGCTGGTCTAATGAAAGAGTTCAAGTTTCACTCTCCCTTTCTCTCTATCTCTGTATCTGTCTGTCTCTCTCTCTCTTGTGTGTGTGTGTGTGTGTGTGTGTGTGTGTGCGCACACACACTTACACACACACACACGTTAAAAGCCTTTATGTAAAGTGATGTGGACAAAACTGTAATACTGAAAGAAGATATGTTACACAAGGTGTTTGTGCTGACAGGAAAAGGCAGCATGTGTGCAATGGCAGGACCAAATTCGAGCTTTGCAACAACTCGGTCCACATCGGAAGTGAACACTGACAAAGTCAATGCGAGAGTAGTCGCAACCCTCAAGAACGGTTTTGTCTGGGTGATTCATTGATTATCTTGTTCATCATGGGTTTGTGGAGACAGAGACAAGAGCATGACGCACATGAACAGACGCGCCCGAGCGCACGACAAAACACTCACCACAACATATGTAAGTACAAGAGCGCGCTCGCGAACGCATACGCGCGCGCCACAAACACACGTGTACACAAAAAAGCAAGCGCACTAACGTACGCACGCTCGGCACACACACACGCATGCGTGTGCGAGCGAGAAAGGGCCGGTTCTCGTAACATTTTCGAGCGGATGGTACGAGTTTATTCCCCTTACATCCTCCACCCTTCACGAGTAGTCTCTTTGACTGTTCATTTTTCCGTAGCAGCAAAGACTCGTGTTAGCACTGGAGTAGAAAATAATGATTTTATGTGACTTCATTCCATGTCTAGGGATCCAGGTGTTCCACTTCAGCTCAGACAGAAGTGATTTCGTCATGTAAACTCTGCACTAACAATGACGTGAAACTGGAAGATCATATTCTTCATGTAGAAACTTTTTTTAAATACTGCATCAGGAAACCTGCATATGAAAATGTATGTGATAAAATCATATAATGTACATGTATAAAGCAAAATGGAGAGAATGTAAAAAAAAAAGGCAACTTTTTAAAGAGTACGATCGTCAGAAAATGCAAGCATTTCCTCAATTGCTGTCACCAAAGAAGGATAACAATAACATGAAGGAAACAATCTCTCACCAATCCAAACACACCAACACACAACACACACACACACAATACACACCACACACACAAACACACACACAGACTCTCTCACTCACATCACTCACTCATTCACTCTACTGTGCCCAGCGTAATGCTGAATGAGTCCACGGATCTATAATAATTATAGATCCATGATGAGTCGAAAGTCGAAAAACATTGCGGGGACACTGTACCCCAGTTTTGAAATCTCGCCAGGCCTTACAGTCACGTGACTCGCACGCCCGGGGAGTTATGCTAAAATCCGGCCGCATTAATGTATCTGCGTTTTTTTGACAAACGTCTTGCTCGGACGATACTGTACTCCATGCACCTTAACGGTCCGCGTGATTCGGGTGTAATCTTAAGCGAAACGTCGTTTATAATGTCCATTCTCGTGAGAGATGCCGAGATTTGAAACTGGGGTACAGTGTCCGCGAATGTTTCCCAGACTTCGACCATTTCAGCCAGAGTAATGCGTCCCTCTCTGTGTCTGTCTGTCTGTGTCTCTTTCTGTGTCTGTCTGTCTGTCTGTCTGTCTGTCATGTCTCGCTCTCTCTTCTCTCATCCTCCATCATGCCTCATCTCGTCTCTCTCTCTCCTCGTCTCTCTCCTCTCTCTCTCCCTCTCCTCTCTCCCCTCACCCTCCTCCTACCCTCCCTCCCTCCCTCCCTCCGTCCCCCCCTCCCTCCCTGTCTCTATCATTTTCCTCGTTCATGCGCGTGAAACTCGCAAGACTTGTGGCCAATCTTACCACTACAATGCAAAGAGCCGCATGTGTCTCGTCTCACTATTTGTAATGGGTCGGTGTCCAACACAAAAAATGTTTTCTTTCGTTCGTTCGTTTGTTCTCTGTCCTGTCTGTCTGTCTCTTTCTTCTGTGTCTGTCTGTCTGTATCTCTCTGTGTCTGTCTGCCTGTCTGTCTGTCTGTCTGTCTGTCTCTCTCTCTGTGTCTGTCTGTCCTGTCTGTAATCTCTCTGTGTCTGTCTGTCTGTCTCTATCTTTCTCTGTGTCTGTCTGTCTGTCTTTTTCTGTGTGTGTGTGTGTGGTATGTGTGTGTGTATGTGTGTGTTTGCGCGCGCACGCATATGTGTATATTCAAGGGCTAATGTATTATGATTTATTATC
>JAWQFJ010001122.1:0-2500 GCA_034096865.1 Theodoxus fluviatilis
GATCGGTGTGATATTGAACTTCATGGAAGGGTGTCT
This sequence comes from Theodoxus fluviatilis, assembly GCA_034096865.1. Classification (NCBI taxonomy): domain Eukaryota; kingdom Metazoa; phylum Mollusca; class Gastropoda; order Cycloneritida; family Neritidae; genus Theodoxus; species Theodoxus fluviatilis. Next base: position 37 of record JAWQFJ010001122.1, read on the forward strand.
TTTGGAGGTCAGAACAAAAGGTTTTGAGAAAGAGAGAGGGAGAGAGAGAGAGAGAGAGAGAGAGAGAGAGAGAGAGAGAGAGAGAGAGAGAGAGAGAGAGAGAGAGAGAGAGAGTAAAAAGTACGAATACAAGGTTGTGTAAGGTTAATAAAGGGACTCAAAAATTGGAAGGAACAGAAGAAAGAACAAAAGAAATAGGAACTAAAATTGAGAAGGAACAGGAGTGCAGAAACAGAAATGGCAGGAACAGGAGAAAGTAGAGAAACAGTTAAAAAACGAAGAGCAAAAACATATCATGAAATAGAAACGAAAATAATTCAAGCCTATGAATAGAACGGGAGAGAAGACAAAGGAGGATTAGGAAAAATAAAAAGGGAGAAAATGCAGATTTAGACTTGAAACGAATCAGGGAGCAGTAATGGAGTGAAATGCCACACAAAATATGAAAAACAAAATGACTTGCCGGGGATTGTATCCGCTGAACAAATTCTACTCAGGCAAAGGCTACAAAAAATTAACGAGGACTTTACAGGCCAAGCGTGTGGATCGATTCAATGACAAGAATTAGAATCCAAGAGCGTCTATAGAACTGAGAAATTCACAAGCACCGCAGGTAGTGCAACTGCAATATTGTTCTCTGGTGACTTTTCTTCCTGCATGTTTTAGTTCCCGCTTGGCAGGCTTCAGGGGGGGGGGGGGGGGGGATGTACTCTTTGTTAAAGGCGGTTCTTTAGCTCACGAACTAGGTGTTACCTCCAGCCGGGGGCAAAAATCATTATATTTTCCTCTGCTCCAAAACAAAACGCTCATTTTGAGGATTACTGACACACCTACAAAGAAACCGTGACTAAATAACAGTATTAAGTTCTCACTGTACTACATAGAATACAAGAATAGTTCACCAAAATTGCTATATGATTTAAATCGAAATGTGAGTCGAAGACGGAACCAGTCGAAAATCGTAACACAGATTTCAACGATGCCACGCGGCTTCTCGTGTGACGGTGTGGTTCGGGCAGATAACTCCCAGCAGGCAGTCTTTTCGTACTCTCCGAACAAGTTCGTGAATGGAGTGCTCGCCCGATTAAGAAGCGCCTTTAGTCGCTTGCAGCTACAAGTAGCCTTAAAAGGCGTCGACAGACGTACCGTTTGTCCCACGATTTTGCTGCCGATCCGGTCAAGATTGCAAACGGTCGACTCATTTGCATACAATCCGATCCGATTCTTGTCAATAGAGCAAGCTCTATTCTACCCTACCCGGTCTGGACCGATTCCTATGTCGGGTGACAAGGCCTCGTTCTCGTTCTCGCGACTATTTGCACAATTAAATGGCGGACATGTCTACAGTTCGCACAGAAAACGCTGTATTTGGGAATACTAGAAACCCATCCAAAGAAAATGTAAGCCATGAACAGCATTAATTTATCAAAGCTGTCTGTTGAATGCATCAATAGGTCGTGAAAGCTTCTACATTTTAAAAATAGAAATGCAGGTCGACGCATCTACACGCCAAAGCATCTGTTGGCACAGCTCGACTGCATCGTTGCGTGTGGCTATCATCCCGATTTTTACACAATGGTCTAGACCGGATCGGCAGCAAAATTGGCTTTAAAAACGGCACGTCTGTCGACGCCTTTTGACAACTTTCCTCTGATAGACAAAAATGAAATAAAAGTTGTCATTTCTTCAGACCGGTGGTGAGTGAGTTGTATGTAATCAGAGTTTTATGAAAAGGCTGAGGAGAGGTTCGCACGAAATGACGTCTGAATCAACGGGGACGCAATGAGGTGGATATGCCATGATGATGCTCTTAACTCACTTAGTTTTAGTGGGCAATGAACCCCAGATCTCCATTAAGTGCGGAGTGATGTTAGTTGAATTCTCGGGTGCATTTCAGCTCTGGCACAAAAACGCTGTCTTGTAGATTGCCCATTGGCACGCTCACTAGCACGTCAGAACCAATGTGGTCGGGCAGGCTGAAACGCTCGCCCACGGACAGAGGAGAGTGATTCCTGATCGTGGTCTGGAGAAAGTGCATTATCTTCTTGTCAGAGGCAAAATAGACCGTTTCGGGACGCGTTTGTTTGGCCCAAAATCTCGAGAGAATCGCGAGGGCTAGGCGTTTCCTACGTTCCTCGCTCATAAGTACACACTCGCTGCGAAGGCGGGAGGCCGAGGGAGGTCCAGAGCTTCCTCGATGCTTCCCGCTGCAGTGACCCGGATGAGCCAAAATGGCGGAGACAGTGCGAGTTGGGCTGGTGTTCAGAGATAACAGTGCCTGTAATGTGCTTCTCAGGATCCGAGAATGGAAAAGTGGACGTACACGGAAGTATTTGCTGTTCGAGTATTCATTTGTGTATCTTGAGGAGTACGTGTATAGGTTATTTCTGGACATACACTGCCAACAAATGTTTTGTCGCTTGCAAACACGCAACACCGTATACGTACGCTCTATGAATTATGC
>JAWQFJ010001122.1:7500-22500 GCA_034096865.1 Theodoxus fluviatilis
AAGATTAACAAGTCTGAGTGGAATAAAACTGCGATAACAAAACAAAATTACAATTATGTTTTGTAGATGAGCAAAGCCGTACACCTCAAATCTTTTGAAGAGAGCACACACAATTCTCTAAAGATATTGCTCGTGGGTATTTCGTGAATTTGAGTTTGATTTTCTTTCAGCAAAAGAATTCATCGTGAGCATCTATGCTGCTTGCGTTGTTAGGTAGTGTTGTTCTTTTCAGAAAGCATCGGAGCATTCTGTCTAAATCTGTCATCCTCATCACCGGTAATTATTTTTATGTGTACAAATCTTCGTCCATTTCGAGTAACTTTTCATTATCAAAACCCCCAATGAACTGTTTCTTGCTTCTCCTTTGTTTAAAGCTAAACTCTGGACAATTTTACGGCAGAAGGATCTCGGGACATAATTTTGACTCTCCACCGCAAAATCAGACAGATGGCACCTTTAGAAGTTTTTAACTGCAAGTATTGTCCTAAAATGGAGACACTTCTCTTTCCAATGATACAAACAGCTTGAAAATAGAAGGGATAGAGACAAAAGGTATGTGCTACTGATGACTGGTACCCACTGTAATGACGATTTGAGAAAGACCGTGGGCGTTACAATTTAGGCAATGCTTTTAATGCAACATGGTGTTGTCGTCGTGATGGCTATTTTGAAATAGGTGTATCGGCTGACAAGCTGGACACTTTAAATGGACAAAAAAAACTGAAACAGAAAAGATAGGTTGGAAGAATATACTTTGCGAATGTGCAACGCGTGACTGATCTATTCACAGTGTATCACTCATGCGAGGACAAGGTACCGATATCTCGACGAAATTATCACTCCTGTTTCTGTAGGGTAATGTCCGAATTTTGCAGAATGAGCTAAGAAAATGACTGAATATCACCAAACGCGATGTTATGATATAAACAAATGAATGGAGGTTCCAAATCTATCAAGGTCTCAAAACTGACATACATGTACATGACCTCTCTTACTATACTTATTTGGCCGATATATCGAAGTGAGGTTAGGTAACCTCTCTCTCAATATCATTAAGATATTTTGTCTTCCTTCGGTTCTATGTTTTTGTACCGGTCTCCTTAAACTGAGTTGGTTTTATTATTCGGTCTTATCGCGCTACAGCAAGATTTACACCTCAGGAGGTCACGTTAGCAATTTAAAGATTTTTGCTCCACTCAGAAAGCTGAACCATCACTATGTCAGTTTCAGGTTTCACATCCACTGCTATGGTAGGACTTTTTCCGTCATAGGAAGTCCGTGCACTTTTTTTTTCGTGTGCATAGAAATTGAGTATAATTTCGTGACACCCCACCTCTACATCATCCTGGTTCTGCTTTACTTGCAATTAAATCTGCGACGTGTGTAGTGTCACCGCAGAAAGGCAGACTCCCGTCTATACGTGCAGTGCATTTTCTACGACCGTCCAGACGCCAGTGGTATTACCTGATCTCTGTAAAATTCGGTGGCGATGTAGTATATTTAATTGCACACTTCAAAAAGTTGTTTTCACGAAAATGCTCGTTTTCAGTAAAAACGTATTTGAACAAGCACAAATCATCCATCTCTGCACATATTATGATTTTAGTACTGTTTTGAAGAGAATTCGTTGCATTTTGTGAGGATGCTATAATTTGAAATCGCCTGAAGTCTCGGACTGACTCACAAGAAGTGCGTGCATCAGGAAAAACAAAACATACAACACAACTCAACGCAACACAACACAACACAACACAACGCAACACAACACAACACAACACAACACAACACAACACAACACAACACAACGCAACGCAACGCAACGCAACACAACGCAACACAACACAACACAACGCAACACAACACAACACAACGCAACGCAACGCAACGCAACACAATACAATGCAACACAATACAATACAATACAATACAATACAATACAATACAATACAATACAATACAATACAATACAATACAATACAATACAATACAACACAACACAACACAACACAATACAACACAATACAATACAATACAATGTAGTACAATACAATATATTTAATTCTCTTTTCAAGATAATTTCGGATGCTTCAGACTGGCCAGTGTAAAAGAGGTTGCATGTGGTACAATTATATTTTATTTACGTAACAACAAGTATTACAATATATATATATATATATATATATATATATATATATATATATATATATATATATATATATATATATATATATCTTATTTACATATCTACATGTATAACAAGCCAACAAACAATCCCCCGACTCTCTCTGCTATTTCTCTATTTCCGTCATGCGTCCTAATTGATTTAAGATGCAAATTACCGTTGGAATAAACGAGTATTTTATTCGGATAGTTTTCGTCAAATAGTTCTGCAGGCGCCTTCCGAATGGAAACAGCGGAAAGAGATGTAACAGCGGGTGAGTCTTCTCATTGTGATTTTTAATATAGGTCTGGATGGACGTGGTGAATAGCTGGACTGCAGAATGTTGAAAGGCGACAAAAGACAACACGGCATGGCCCGGGAGCAAAACAGGTATGCGTTTAATGATGGTATAACACGTTTGGGACGAAACCGTTTCTCCTACACAGTTAGATCTTCCCTTCTGTTTGTTACCAGACTGAGGAGTGACATCGCCCGAAGGGTTTTTGTGTTAGGGGGACTGCAGGGGACTATGGAAATAGCAAAATAAAACAAGGCCCTGGTAAATAAAGTCGCTTCGATTTCCGGATACAAGAGCTTGCCAATTTTCTCTGACATTACCTCGAGCACAGAGAAAAAACACAATATGCCGTTTTGCTTTACTTTTCAACATGTTAGAACAGTAAATCACGCTATCATCATTTAGAGCAATCTACCTTTGACATTTCTTATTTTCCTGCTGGCATTGCGAGGGCTGTGCATCAATAATTTGTTTGAAAAAATAAAGTACAAATAAGAAATTTTCAGAAAAACAAAAAAATCTCGAATTGCTTGACAACGTGTGTGTATTTGTGTGTGTGTGTGTGTGTGTGTGTGTGTGTGTGTGTGTGTGTGTGTGTGTGTGTGTGTGTGTGTGTGTGTGTGTGCGTTTGTGTGAGTGTGTGTGTGTGTATGTATGTATGTGTGTGCGTGTGTGCGCGCGCGCCTGCCTAGTTTGGCTGATCACTCAACATCCTTTTTATGACTTTAGCCTCATTTCATTCGGCAGCTCGCATTTCATAATGGCATGAGATTTCCTCCAACTATTGCTTGTTGTAGCATGCGAACAATCCTTCATATACACATTGCTACCCGTACCTTGACATCAAACTAAAAGTGTAAAAGTGGCGAAATGTGGTTCTCTTCGTGCTGGACATAGGTCTATTACTTATTCCACTGCCAAACCAATGCTAGGAATCGAGAGCGCAGCCGATTCAGAAAGAAAAGAAAAGCAGGAGTTGCTTCCCTTGCTGTATGTCCCACACTGGGGCAACCTGGGCCCGTATTCACAACAGCGATTTATCTTTTTAACACTCGATTTATCCCCTAGCCCCGCGTTATCTTGATCGGTTAGATAAGGTACGCTAGTCAGAGGATCCTAGGTTGCGCTTTGCTATATATACTGGTTTCCAGCCAAGGGAGAGCGGAAGAGGCAGTTGGAATCGTCTGAGTTTAGAGATAAATCGGAGTTAAAATAAATCGCCGATAAATCGCCGTTGTGAATACGGGCCCAGCTCTCTACAGTCTTGTCTTTTCGCAAGTGACGCAAGCAATATAAAAATAATTTCAATGTTACGCCAAATGTCATATTTCTCGATTTCTCTTTCAATCAAGATTTGTATAGACGAGTACGCACTTTTTGAACGGAAATGTCCGAGTGTCTGCATATGGTTTCTTTGCAGCTTTAGCTGCGTGGAGACAACAAACACAGAAACAAACGTGCTGTCAGCTGTTTTGGGTCATGAAATATTCATAATTATATGCGTCAGCATTACTACAAAAGAGGAAAGTGGTTCAGTCCCTGCTCGGCACGACTCGACTGCTATTTTTCATCATTACGATCTAAAACATTTGTGCCTGCCCTTAAAAATGTAGTGTTAACACCATCCTATCTGTGTGTTCCTTTACTCGTATGATAATACCTTTACCTCTGTGTGTTCCTTTACTCGTATGATAATACCTTTACTTCTGTGTGTTCCTTTACTCGTATGATAATACCTTTACTTCTGTGTGTTCATTTACTCGAATGAATACCTTTACTTCTGTGTATTCCTTTACTCGTATGATAATACCTTTATATTCCTTTACTCGTATGATAATACCTTTACTTTTGTGTGGTCCTTTACTCGTATGATAATACCTTTACCTCTGTGTATTCCTTTACTCGTATGATAATACCTTTACTTCTGTGTGTTCCTTTACTCGAATGAATACCTTTACTTCTGTGTATTCCTTTACTCGTATGATAATACCTTTACCTCTGTGTGTTCCTTTACTCGTATGATAATACCTTTACTTCTGTGTGTTCCTTTACTCGTATGATAATACCTTTACCTCTGTGTGTTCCTTTACTCGTATGATAATACCTTTACTTCTGTGTGTTCCTTTACTCGAATGAATACCTTTACTTCTGTGTATTCCTTTACTCGTATGATAATACCTTTACTTCTGTGTGTTCCTTTACTCGTATGATAATACCTTTACTTCTGTGTGTTCCTTTACTCGTATGATAATACCTTTACTTCTGTGTGTTCCTTTACTCGTATGATAATACCTTTACTTCTGTGTGTTCCTTTACTCGTATGATAACACCTTTACTTATGGGGGTTCCTTTACTCGTATGATAATACCTTTACTTATGGGGGTTCCTTTACTCGTATGATAATACCTTTTCTTGTGTGTTGTCCTTTACTCGTATGATAATACCTTTACCTCTGTGTGTTCCTTTACTCGTATGATAATACCTTTACCTCTGTGTGGTCCTTTACTCGTATGATAATACCTTTACTTATGGGGGTTCCTTTACTCGTATGATAATACCTTTACTTCTGTGTGGTCCTTTACTCGTATGATAATACCTTTACTTCTGTGTGTTCCTTTACTCGTATGATAATACCTTTACTTCTGTGTGTTCCTTTACTCGTATGATAATACCTTTACATATGTGTGTTCCTTTACTCGTATGATAATACCTTTACTTCTGTGTGTTCCTTTACTCGTATGATAATACCTTTACTTCTGTGTGTTCCTTTACTCGTATGATAACACCTTCGAGCTCCTGCAGAGCAATGACATTACCCTCCCTGCAGGAGTTCACTGACCACAGGTGAACGACAATGCCGACGAACGCATTTAAAAACATTTATGATCCGGATCTGGGTAGAAGCTCGACCTGTTGACAATGGTGTGAGGCGATTGGGTGCCGTGGTTCAGTCCCTGTTCGCGATGACGCGACTCCTACTTTCCTTTGTTACACAAAAGAGTCGAGACCGGGTCTGACAGACTACTCAGACCTTGGTTTGCGAAATTGCAAGGCCATTTAAAACACACGTCATTTCACTTTTCAACATTAAGATAGTGTGTGGCTACTTAAGTAGACAGTACAGGTATTAAATTCAATTCAATTATTGTATGTCTCGAGGGTAAACACTTGTACAATAAATGTCCATCTTCCAGCGGTCCTCAAAATATAACGTTGTGACAAGAAGAATGAGAACTCAAACCTCTGTCTGTCTGTCTGCCTGCCTGCCTGCCTGCCTGCCTGCCTGCATGTCTGTCTGTCTGTCTGTCTGTCTGTCTGTCTGTCTGTCTGTCTGTCTGTCTGTCTGTCTGTCTGTCTCTCTCTCTCTCTCTCTCTCTCTCTCTTTCTCTCTCTCTCTCTCTGCCTGCCTGCCTGTCTTTCTGATATGTCTGAAATGTCTGATATGCCTGGTTTGTCTGTCTGTCTGTCTGTCTGTCTGTCTGTCTGTCTGTCTGTCTGTCTGTCTGTCATTTCTCTCTCTCTCTCATTTCTCTCTCTCTCTCATTTCTCTCTCTCTCTCATTTCTCTCACTCTCTCATTTCTCTCTCTTTCTCTCTCATTTCTCTCTCATTTCTCTCTCTCTCTCTCTCTCAGTCTTATTCATAACGTTTTCTCTCACATAATCGCCCCGCTTCCTCATCCTCTCTCATTATTGTTCTTGAGGTAGAGTTTTAACTGTTTTTGAATGACTGAAGATTCGATGAATCTTCTACAGAAAAAGGTAGCGAGTTCCATGTCTTTATAGCATGATAAGTGAACGATTTACGAAACACTTCCTTGTGAACCATGGGAGGATGAAGATTTGATATAGAGAATGAACGGAGTCGTGTATTGCCTAAGCGTGAGAAAACTTCTTGGAGGTAGGATTGAGATTGTAATGTAAACGTTTTGTATTCTAATATGGCAGTTTGAAACAGACATTCATGTTCACAAGAGAGCCAGTGCAAACTGGAGAGTATCTCATTTAGAGGCATTTCATAGTATTCATAATAACACGTCCAGATCTCTTCATGATTCGATTGACAGAATCTTTATATATGTGAGGACAATGCCCCCAAATATATAAACAATAACTTATATGCGTGGCGAGGTATGCAGTGTGAAACATTTTCCTATGGAGCATGCAAGCGCGTGTGTGTGCGTGTGTACGTGTGCATGCGTGTGTAAACTTAGTGTTATGATTTGATTGTTTCAAATATGGCAAATATATGAAAACAGAAAACCGCGAAGATCAAAGTCTTAGACTTTTTCCATCCTCTTCGGAGATTTATGGAAACAAAAAAAAAATTGCTTCGTTTCCATGGAACATCTGTGGCAATAGCAAAACTCTTCTTTATCATGGGAGATCATTTGTTTGAAACTTCGACGGTGAGGTGATTTCCTGACAGCCTTGTGATTTCCTCCTTTTATTATTCAAGTGTACTTTTCTGCAATGTCGTCTGCACTGCAGCAACATTTCTGAGGACTCTGTACTGAAAGGCAACTTCAGGTAAAAAGCTCATTATCGATATACCTTATTTCTGGTAGAAACTAGTATACTCTCATTGATCACAACGAATAGCAAGCCGCGTTTACTCCTTACTCCCTGGCTTGATCTGGGAGAGGAAATTACCTCAGTCTTATCAACAATCATAGGGCAAAACAGAGAGCGGGATTTCCCCCCTCAACAAAGAATTATAAAGTGATAACATACATCTACAACAGAGCGGATCTCGGTCAACGTTGCTAGATTTTTATTTCTTTCTTAACACTCGATGCGAGAGTGAGGTAGCGGAAAGTATGTGTACCGGGCTGTTGCTAATGGCAAAAGAAAAGTATGTTTTGTGGTTTCAGGATATGGTATGAAGTAAATGTAGGTAGATGCCGGCAACATCCGAAGCTACCGCACACATACCAAATGCATTTCTGTTCATCACACGTTTTCCCCTAAAGACTGGGTATAGTCAGGCGGAATATCCTGATTGCTGTGCGAAAGAAGAAAACGCTTTTGATAAAATATATAACTATAATCTTACGCGGCTTTAGTTTATTTTCTTTAGAGCCAACAAAATGTTTTATCATAGAATGAAATGTCATCAAATGTGGTGTTTCCATTTCTTCCCAAAGATTTCAACGCATCATTCTTTTTTGTGTGATATCTGGATTCGACCCAGTCCTCAAATGATAATGTAAATGAGGTTGTGTCGAATCCAATGAGGATGAAAGAACGCATCTTTGGCGCCAATACGTCATCGCATGTATTAATATCGTCCAATGAAAATGCGAGAGCGGCGTTTTTTTTCACGACGTGACGCTCTTTTAAGCGACATCACCCTTACACTTTTGCTCCGGTCCATACCTGTCAGTCCATACTCTTCTACTCATGACACTTTCCCAATTTCGAATTTCCTCTAGCTCTTCTCTATATATTCAGCATATTGTCTTCTCACTCCAAACTTCAAATTCCACCTTCACAAGCACTCGTCGATTTATTTTTCAAACTACCTCTCTCTCTCTTTCTACCCCCCCCCCTTCTCTCTCTCTCTCTCTCTCTCTCTCTCTCTCTCTCTCTCTCTCTCTCTCTCTCTGTGTCTCTCTCTCTCTCTCTCTCTCTCTCTCTCTCTCTCTCTCTCTCTCTCTCTCTCCTCCCTCTCTCCTCCCACCCACCCTCTCTCTCCAACCCACCAACCCTCTTACTCTCATTCTCTCTTCCCTTCCTCCCCTTTCCCCGCTCCCCCCCCCCCTCTCTCTCTGTCTCTCTCTCTCTCCTCTCCTCTCTCTCTCACTCTCTCTCTCTCTCTCTTACCACATTTGAATATTTTGCCTCAAGGGCTGAATGTAAGAAAGGCAATACTGCCTAATTCACTACCCTTGTAAAATAAAGTTCGTTCGTTCGTTCGTTCGTCCTCTCTTATTTCATCCATTCCACTCTGTCATACCTCTCCATCTCCCCTTACACTGAAGTCATAGGGTGCGGGGTGGGGTGTTAAAGGTAGTGTGTGTGTGTGTTTGGGAGGGGGGAGGGGGTCGTTGGTCCAGCAATCACGAGCCATTAGGGGAGACCGGGTGTTTGGCATTTCCCAGACAGACGGGCACTTCGCCAGAATTCTCTCTGACGGGCCGAGGTTGTGATTTCCTCCAGCAACGTGTGAATACCGCACGGCCGTCTCGTTGTGTACGTCCAGCTCTCAGGTCTCCTAGTAACACAGCACCAGTCGATCTTCCCTATGGTATCCAGACGCTAAAACATTCTCTGCAAACATCTGCCACAGAGGAACCCGCCAGATGAAAGCACCTATGGTGGCTGCTCCTTCTGTTCTCTTGTTTGTTCCTTCCTCTCTGTGTAAGCTCTGAATCTTTACAGTGTAGGATGAAGTGCTGTGGCGCTGGGAAGCGGAGATAGAAAAAAGCAGTTTGGGTCTGTATGGTGAGTGACGCGAGGACAAAAAAAAACATGTTGGATACTTCACAATTCTTTTTACGTAAGAACATTTCTTCTGTTATCTTTAATATGTCTTTCGAGATGGTGATGACAAAAACGAAAGTGTCCACACTATGACTACCAGCAGCAGCACTAACAGCATCACCAGACCAGCACCACTGATTCCATCAGCACCTGCTGTAGTTATCGTCGTTGTTGTAGTTGTTATTGCCCACCATCTTTGCTGCCACTGAGGCGGCCGCTTGTGCAGTTGCTGCTGCTGCAGTTGTCATTATTCTGTCTCTGCTGGAGAAAACAAAAGGCACATTGTGCCGAGGAAGAAAAGCATATCCTTGAAGGACTATTGGTTTCAGAAAGTTTTAAAACTTTTCACAATGCACATCATGTAAAGCTGTTTTGAAAGCTGTTGTCCTGCACACAGACAAACTTTTTACTTTCTGACCTAAACATTCTGCAGCAGAGTCAAGATGTTAGAAATGTTGACCAGTGGAAGAACTTTATCGACAACAATTTCGTCTGCAATCTGATCATCGCTCCGACATGCATGCATGTGACGATAACGACAGAGACGATTACGTTGACGACAACATCGACAATAACAGCAATAACGTCTTTGACGACAACATCGACAATAACAGCAATAACGTCTTTGACGATAACATCGACAATAGCATCGTTTATACTGAAGGTCATATTGGTGGTGGTACTGAAACTGTTGCGGTCATATCATTGCTGCTGTTACAAAAGAAAATCTTAGAATTTTTATGCAGATACAGCTGGAGATGAATGGAGTTTTGCGGCCTACCAGCCTCTGTACGCTACGTAGCACCCTCGACTGCAAAACCACTAAAAGCTGGTAAGAGTAGAAATAAGTCAAACTTAATTTTCCAAGCTGTTCGTCAAATAGAAATCACGAAGGGAAATGTGATGGATCTATTCCTACTCCCAACCCACCTAGGGGTTGGGGGAGGGGGGATAGGGGAGGGGGGAGGGGGGATAGGGGTGGGGGAGGGGGGATAGGGGTGGGGGAGGGGGGATAGGGGAGGGGGGATAGGGGATAGGGGAGGGAGCATGTATGTTTGCAGAGCGACTTATCAACCAACCCAAAATCTAAAACAGCCTATTACGCTGTAGCCTCTCGACCCTTAGGTCACTTTATCAATCTTGAAACCTCACCTGATGACAATCAGGTATCAACGTGATCTCCAGTCCCTGAGGAGTACTCCATTCTAGTGTTTGCGCACGACATCTCAAAGGTTTATCTCACTACTTAAGTCGTTGTATCTTCACTGCCGTCTGAGGTTTCCAAGTTTACTCCTGGAAGGGGAGAGTCAAGTGAGTTTAACACTTCGCCCCAAGATGCAGGTTTGATCAGTATACCTTGCCACCCGCGAGCGAGCGTTTTTAAGGTTCACTGCCACTGTTTGCAATATCATAGAACAGAAACTTACCGTAACAAATGTATTTCGCACAGAGTGGGTTTCCATATCAATCCCACATCAAAACTATGCCCAGTAAAGTTGCCGTTTTCAAACGTAAACTGCAAACAGGAAGTGGTAGGAAGTGGCATCGAGATAGAGTCTGACAGCAGGGTGAAAAGACTGCTCATCCAATCAGAGTGTCGAAATGAGGGCAAGGGTCGGAATGGCAAGATTAAGCAAATTGATCCATTGCACGAGCTAATGGGGATCTTCCTGAAATGCGTATAAGTTTACAACGTCTGAGTGTTTCGTTGTGCACATAGCGCGCATAGACGCAACGCGGTGCGTGTAGCTGCTGGTTCTGGGTCACGATGACATGTGCTTGTAAATTAGTTTCTTAGTGCTTTACTCACTAGATTAGACTGCCACTACTATCACTGCAACTTCTGCAATGTGATGTGCTGTCAAACGGCTTGTTACCAATCTCTACATTTCTTCAAGATAACCTGGTTGCTACAAAAGTAACTCTCAATAAGCTTCACGTAGTCACAGCTATTCTCAAGGAAAATTATTTTGACTTTGTTACTCAGTACTGAAAAGGGAGGTAACACCACTTGGATTGACAGGGAAAAAAATCATTCACGGTAGCACTCGAACAGCCCCTTATTTGCGCCTGATAAGTAACACCGTGACAGACAGGCAGGATGCACATGGTCAGTAACCAGCGCTTCATCCACTCCCAGGGATTGTATTCCATTACATTGCTGGTTGACAGTGGCTCAGATGTGTATTGCACTACAGAACACTGCCCTTACAGGTACCCTGTTTCCCTCCTGAGAGGGAGAAGGAGATGAGTGTTGAGCACCTTGCCCATGAGTACAACTCTATGATCCTTGCAATCATGAAAACTGTGTCCCCAACTGACAAGCGCTGGCGGGCGAGCGTGGTCACCACCTGTCCAGCGTGTCACTGCAACTTCTGCAATGATATGTGTGTCATAAAGTTTACCACACACCAGTCCTCTACACCAGAAGACCAAGAAAGACTTTCGAATCTGAGCAGCGTCTATCTGATTGGTTTCCTCTTCGATTCATTGATCAAGATTGGTCTTTAAGATTATGGTGATGAATAGCGTTTTACGGTCTATCAGCCTTTTTAGGTTATATTAGGCATGGATTGTGGCATTGATGTACGAAAGGTAGCATCCAGTTTCTTCATTTATCAATGTATTTGGTCTGACGCCCACACAGAATTCTGACCACGGGACTTCGCAACTCGGCTTTGAGGGATGAAACATCATTACTAAAACTTGAAATAGTTCTGTCAAAGACTTGTAGAAATCGATCCATACAGTTCTTGTGGTTGGTTGGTGGAAACGCCGCCCCAAATGACAAGTTCACACGTCCATCTGACATACACATATGCCTCCCGCCCCCCCCCCCCCCCCCCCCCCCCGGGGCCCCCTCCCTGTCCTCATTTTCCCCCACCCCCAGCCCCAGCCCCACCCAGTCCCCCTCCCTTTTCGTGCTTGACGTCAATCATTCGCTTATGTCATTCTCGCTTATCAGTTTTTCTTCTCAGCCGAGTGGGGGACTTGCATGGAAGCAGGAACTGGCCCGCAATCAACCAAGACTCACTGCGATGTGGATCGCTGCGCTTTTCCGCAGTGTACACAGAGCCAAATGAGCAAAGAGTTCAGTTTCTAAACACCTTTCTTGAAATCCATACTTCCTCCTGGCGCAGGGAGCAAATTACCAGGAAATTGAGACGCTAACCCACTCAACTAATCGGCCGGCACGGACCACTCGGGCTGATCATTGATTGGTGCGATAACTTATGGCGTTACGCAATCCGCTTACCGTGTGGCCCAGGGTGAGACAACTGCGGAAGAACGACCCATCGGTCCAGCTAATACCGCGAAAACACTTGACGAAAATCAAAATATTGATTGGAAAAACACAATTTCCAACCGTCATCTTTTCAGCGGTGCTCCAGGAGTAATTACCGCGGGTAAAAAAGATTAATTGCCACCAAATGTCGAAGCAATTCAATTCGATCGATTTTTTTTCCTTGCCCCGTAAACTTTTTTATTGCCTCGGAAAAGAGAGCTGATGAGCGCGGGCTTGGAAACGTTGGGGTGGAAAAGAGTAACCTCCCTTGAACGAGTCAATCGAGCAACAAGCTCGCTCGCTCGCTCAGCACAGTGCACGATAGAGCAAGACAGAATGTGGGAGAGCGAGAGCAAGCAGGAGAGCGGAGCGGGGTAACTTGATACAGTGGGAACGCCGCGTTCTCTGTCGCACAGAGCGGTCGGGAATGCCGTCGTTCAACCAGTCATCTTCCCCTCCTCGCACCGCACTAGCGCCATCGGAGAACAGCCGAGGCGAGAGCACAGTCCACTTCGTTTGCTCGGCGACCGCGTCAGCGTTGAGATTGGAAGAGACTGGACCATAGCAGCCGTAGCAGACCCGCCTGGAAGGAGCACAGCCAGCAGACAGTCGAGCCGACCTGCAGTATCGACTGCCTGTCTGACTGCAGAGTCGCCAGTTCCCCGATCCATCCACTCGCTCTCTCTCTCCGTTTCCCGTGTGTGTGCGTGTGTGTTCATTCGTCTGGAATGTAGGCCAGTCGTGTGCTTCCAAGATCGTCACCCCAGCAAGACAGACGACTATCTCCTCTCCTCTTTCCTTCCCGCCAAGGCGACCCCCCCTCCAGACACGGCGCAAAGGTAATGTTTGTCAACACTGCTCTGCTACCGCTAGTCTCTCGCGCGCTCTCTTTCTCTCTCTCCCAGTCCCGTACTAGTCTTCCTGTCTTTAATTCCTCCTCGTTCTCTCCATCTCTCGCTCCCTCACAAGCAACGCTTCTTTCACCTGTTTGCGTCTGCACGCCGATGTTGTGATTTTGGAGGCCGCTGTTACGCGAGTCACGACAGCACTTCCGATGGCTGTCTGTTTGCCTCAAGTGTTGTCTTTGTCAACAGTCGCAGCTTGTCCTCACTTGTCATTTGTCCCGGATTTCTTCGATCGTGTCTTTGTCCCTGTCTGGCCTCTTTGGCTCTGGCAATCTGATCAACAGCTGATCCTGCCTGAACCACGTTCGTTCAACGTACCACGGCTGTCAAAGTGGTCTCATACAGGATAAATAACGAGGAAGCAAGGGTTTCGTGCTCACTCATACTTAACCACGTCCCAGGTGTTGGTGATTACGACTCGAATGCTGGACCCCGTTTACCTTGCATTATTTATTGTTGCTGGATTGATATGGGGGGTGGGGTTTCAGGGTCTACTCAAGATACAACACGTATGACTGCCGTCACGCAGGTAGCCAGGGTGCAGCCGAGATTGTGAGGCCCTGATGTGGTGATTTATCTATAGCCCTGACTCTCTGCTCTGGCTCTAAATGTGGGGCATTGACATGGAGTGGAAAGTTGAACTTGACAAAAGGCTACGCCCAAACATTTTGTCTCCTTATTAAACGCAGGATTTCTGTTTGACCTCTCTTCGAAACACTTTCATCGCCCTCGTGGGTCACGTGGTCGGTTTTTACACCGTCGATTGGAGTCGTGTAAGGGAGAAAAATAGACTTATTGCATGGATGAGTTTTACGTGATATTTGAAGCTACGTACTTTGGCACTTGGGCAAATATTCAGACAGGAATATATAGTTGGTGTGACGAGGTGTGGTGGGCCGGTCGCTCTGTTAATAAAATGCCTGGGTGAGAAAGACGAAAGCAGAAGAAAAGAGGTGTGTGTGTGTGTGTGTGTGTGTGTGTGTGTGTCTGTGTGTGTGTCTCTGTGTATAGTAATGTATGTGTGTATGCATGTATATATATATATATATATATATATATATATATATATATATATATATATATATGTGTGTGTGTGTGTGTGTGTGTGTGTGAGTGTGTGTGCGCGCGCCTATGCTTACTCGCATGAATGCGAGTGTGTTTTCCAGTATGATGTGTGCGTGTGTGTGTGTGTGTGTGTGTGTGTGTGTGTGTGCTTGCTAGTGCGTGCGTGCGTGCGTGTGTGTGCGCGTGTGTGCGTGATTTGTGTGTGTGATTTGTGTGTGTGTGTGTGCGTGATTTATGTGTGTGTGCGTGCGCATGCGCGCGTGTGTGCGTGAATGCGCACACGTGCATGTGTGTGTATGTGTTTGTGTGCGTGTGTAATGTGTGTACGTACATCTGCTTGCAAAACACTTATGATTGGTCGGATATGTTTACGTCAGTGAACACACATGTAAACATTTTATAAAGCCAGAAAGGGAGAGTGCTTTACAACAAAGACAAACTGACGGCCATGAGAATGTATGTATGTATGTATGTATGTATGTATGTATTTTGGCTCTTATATAGCGCCAATCTCACACCCAAAGGCATGCTCAAGGCGCTCAACACGTTCACCCTTTGAATAAAAGAGTTTTTAGCTGTGACTTGAAAGTCTGTATTGAAGGAGATTTCCTCAGTCTGTCTGGGATATCGTTCCAGAGTTTTGGTCCAGCATACGAGAATGCTCTCTCCCCAGATATCTTGGTGTTGTAGCGTGGCACATGGAGTAATGACTGCGCCGAAGATCCAGCCCTCTCCAATTTCATGAAGCTTGCATCGTTGTTACTCGCTAATGCCCTCTCGCTATAACCAGATTTCCATGCG
>JAWQFJ010001122.1:35000-45000 GCA_034096865.1 Theodoxus fluviatilis
AGAGAGCATGTCCTGGGAATTCTGCGTGCAAGCCCAGCCAGAGAGCATGTCCTGGGAACACTGCGTGCAAGCCCAGCCAGAGAGCAAGTCCTGGGAACACTGCGTGCAAGCCCAGCCAGAGAGCATACCCTGGGAACACTGCGTGCAAGCCCAGCCAGAGAGCATGCCCTGGGAACACTGCGTGCAAGCCCAGCCAGAGAGCATGTCCTGGGAACACTTCGTGCAAGCCCAGCCAGAGAGCATGTCCTGGGAACACTGCGTGGAAACCCAGCCAGAGAGCATGTCCTGGGAACACTGCATGCAAGCCCAGCCAGAGAACATGTCCTGGGAACTCTGCATGCAAGCCCAGCCAGAGAGCATGTCCTGGGAACACTGCGTGCAAGCCCAGCCAGAGAGCATGTCCTTGGAACACTGCGTGCAAGCCCAGCCAGAGAGCATGTCCTGGGAACACTGCGTGCAAGCCCAGCCAGAGAACATGTCCTGGGAACTCTGCATGCAAGTCCAGCCAGAGAGCATGTCCTGGGAACACTGCGTGCAAGCCCAGCCAGAGAGCATGTCCTGGGAACACTGCATGCAAGCCCAGCCAGAGAGCATGTCCTGGGAACACTGCACACAAGCCCAGCCAGAGAGCATGTCCTGGGAACACTGCGTGCAAGCCCAGCCAGAGAGCATGTCCTGGGAACACTGCGTGCAAGCCCAGCCAGAGAGCATGTCCTGGGAACTCTGCGTGCAAGCCCAGCCAGAGAGCATGTCCTGGGAACACTGCGTGCAAGCCCAGCCAGAGAGCAAGTCCTGGGAACACTGCGTGCAAGCCCAGCCAGAGAGCATGTCCTGGGAACACTGCGTGCAAGCCCAGCCAGAGAGCAAGTCCTGGGAACACTGCGTGCAAGCCCAGCCAGAGAGCAAGTCCTGGGAACACTGCGTACGTGCAAGCCCAGCCAGAGAGCAAGTCCTGGGAACTCTGCATGCAAGCCCAGCCAGAGAGCATGTCCTGGGAACTCTGCGTGCAAGCCCAGCCAGAGAGCAAGTCCTGGGAACACTGCGTGCAAGCCCAGCCAGAGAGCATGTCCTGGGAACACTGCGTGCAAGCCCAGCCAGAGAGCATGTCCTGGGAACACTGCCTGCAAGCCAAGCCAGAGAGCATGTCCTGGGAACTCTGCATGCAATCCCAGCCAGAGAGCATGTCCTGGGAACACTGCGTGCAAGCCCATGCAGCCAGAGAGCAATTCCTGTCAACACTGCGTACAAGCCCAGCCAGAGAGCATGCCCTGGAAACACTGCGTACATGCACGCCCAGCCAGAGAGCATGACCTGGGAACACTGCGTACATGCAAGCCCAGCCAGAGAGCATGTCCTGGGAACACTGCGTACATGCAAGCCCAGCCAGAGAGCATGTCCTGGGAACACTGCGTGCAAGCCCAGCCAGAGAGCATGTTTTGAGAACACTGCGTACATGCAAGCCCAGTCAGAGAGCATGTCCTGGGAACACTGCGTGCAAGCCCAGCCAGAGAGCATGTCCTGGGAACACTGCGTGCAAGCCCAGCCAGAGAGCATGTTCTGGGAACACTGCGTGCAAGCCCAGCCAGAGAGCATGTCCTGGGAACACTGCGTACATGCAAGCCCAGCCAGAGAGCATGTTTTGAGAACACTGCGTACATGCAAGCCCAGTCAGAGAGCATGTCCTGGGAACACTGCGTACATGCACGCCCAGCCAGAGAGCATGACCTGGGAACAGTACATGAAAGCCCAGTCAGAGAGCATGTCCTGGGAACACTGCGTACATGCACGCCCAGCCAGAGAGCATGACCTGGGAACAGTACATGCAAGCCCAGCCAGAGAGCATGACCTGGGAACAGTACATGCAAGCCCAGCCAGAGAGCATGTCCTGGGAACAGTACATGCAAGCCCAGCCAGAGAGCAAGTCCTGGGAACACTGCGTACAAGCCCAGCCAGAGAGCAAGTCCTGGGAACACTGCGTACAAGTCCAGCCAGAGAGCATGTCCTGGGAACACTGCGTACACTTCAAACCTGGCTCGTGAGCGGACTGTTCGCCCGGTTAAGAACGGCTTTGAAGAAGCTTTGATGCTTAGGGGTGCAGTTCTAGCTGTGGTGGTTTAGATCGGAATCGGGGGGACTTGTATCGCAACATGTTGGTTGTTCCATTGCCATATGTTAGAGGTGCATAAAAAACCACGTTTGCTCTGTTCAAGTTCATTATTGATCATGTGTTTTTAGAACACCCATGCTTACTCTACTGAATATCAGTATTGATAATGTGAATTTAGAATATCCAGGGTTATTTATTTATGTGTTTAAAAAAAGGAGAGAGAAACCATCCATCAATTTCATTTCATTATTGATGCTGCATTCACAAATCCAAACTACTTCATCCATTTTCATAATGATACACTTTTACAGAAAATCCAGGTCATGCCTGTCTCATTTATCATCAGTCCATGCACTGTTTTTAAAAACCCGGGCGTACTCTAATCAAACTGGTCGTTCATGATCTGTTGAAAAATCCAGGCCAGGGAGTTTTCCTCCTCCATCACAGCGATATCCCTCGACCTCCTTGATTCACCACATCCTCTTCCTCTTAGGAAAGAAAAGAGGAAAAAACATTTCTCTGCTGATTCATGCCCTCTGGGGCGACAGCGGAAGTGGATGGCAGCTCCCCGCTGTGTACAGAGCGACATAGAGGTCGCCTCGCTATCGCTGTCACGTGACCCTGAGCAGGGCCGGATCTAGGGGGGGTGCTGGGGGTGCTCGAGCACCCCCCCCCCCAAAAAAAAAAAAAAAAAAAAAAAACCTCCGTGGCAGCCGGGAGTTGGGGGAAGGAGGGAGGGGGGGGGGTGGTTGCTCAAATATGTTGATCTACTTCCCACCTCATCGGATATCGGCACACTTTGCTTGGTAGCAGAGACAGTATAGTTAGTAAAAAGCTTGGGAAGGAGGGGGGGGGGGGGGGGGGCTAAAAGATGCTGGGCCCAGATGCTGTACTACTCTCCACTTGGTATAAGCACACTCTACTTGGCAGCCAAGGTAGCTGGGGAGGGAGGGGGGGGGGGGTGCTGCTATAATTAAGATGCCTTCCTTTTGCTACTCGCACAGACAAATCAAACCCGGGCAGAGACAGGAAGAATCTGTGACCAAACAAAAACTCTTGGAAATGACCGCACTGCCAGATTGCACAGATTTGCACCATTTTTCTCAAAATTTTCCGGGGGGGCATGCCCCCGGACCCCCTAGAGGGGCGTGCCTGCTTCGCAGGCACGCACTCGTGGCTTCGCCACTTCGATGAGAAGACCCTAAAACAATTTTAAGCACCCCCCCTCAAAAAACTTTGATCCGGCCCTGCTGAGCAGTGTTGGATCAGAGAGAAAGAGGCCTGGTCCCTGTGGCAACCCTGGAAAATGGCGTGTGCTTGTCCTAATTGGAGAGCAGCAGAGAGCACTACTTGTATTACCATCAAAGAGAGCAGTGGAGAAGGGAAAAGGGAATAGAAGAGACAAGGAGGGAGAGAGAGAGAGAGAGAGAGAGAGAGAGAGAGAGAGAGAGAGAGAGAGAGAGAGAGAGAGAGAGAGGGGGGGGGGGGGGGGGGAAACACCCAAGGTGCCGGGTTCGGGGCAAGTTGTCATTAAATAAAAACCGCTGGCGCTGAACCTCCAGGTTTTGGAGAAAAAAAAGAAGATCGGGTTCGAACCCGCAACCTCTCGAGAAAAGAGGAGGAAAAAACTCACACACACACAAACACAAAAAACCAGGTCGGGTTCGAACCCACAACCCCTCGAAAAAAGAGAAGAAAAAAAAGTTTCAGCACAGAATCGAACCTGGTCATGCATGACCAAGAGCCCAATACTCTACCAACTGTGCCATTGAAAACTTGTATGTATATGAAGCATTTATAACGACCTTGTCATAAACCCCCGTGGTTCGTATTTTGCACTGTAAATTGTAGAAAAATGGATGATAGCATGAACTGTTTGGTATTTCATACGGATCTAACCCATCAACGTCAATATTCTTCTCATAGTATCGCATTTTGGCGTCTGCTGGTAGAGGTTCAACATCGAAGCGTTTTGCTGAAGTAGGATAGATAACTCTGTTTGACTCGATGTCATTACGCTGAAAATTAATGGTCGTTGTCCCCAACATTTCCGGGACAGGGATTGATTAAATCATCATATTTTTGTGACACTGAGACCAGACTATCAAAACAATTAGCACTAGGCCTTGAATCAAATCGTCGTACGAGATCTTACGTTGACTGCAAATGTGCAACAGTGCCGAGTGATTGTGTCGACATTCAGTTAGTTCGCTAGGCGATTCCACCACGACAACGGCAAAATTCTAACGCATCATGAAGAAGTCTGAAATGGTCGGTGTCGGTGGTCGTTGTGACTTTTGACCGGTACTGTACTCCATGCACCTTAACGGTCCGTGTGATTCGGGTGTAATCTTAAGCTTAACGACGTTTATTGGCAGTATTACACCCGAATCACTCAGCTGAGTGCGAGAATCTGCGTCACGTGTCGGCGTCTATTTTCATGGTTGGAGAGTGCCTGAAGCGTGTTCCGTAAGCTCAGCCGCTGTAAGCAGCTGTCAGCGCTGCTTCTGTGAAACCCTCTGCTGCGCGTCGCTGGGAAAAAGCGCTGGCAGCGCTGCGTAGCGGTAAAAATTGAATGCCAAGACTGTCAGCAAAATGGCGGCCACTATTGGAGGTTATCGTTTCGGTGAAGACAAGTACATCAATTGTGAGCTGACGCATGATAAATTATATCTTATACGTGGCGGAAAGTGTGAAGGGAGATTACATTTTTATTTTATGTTCAAATTGCTTATGAACTTGATCGTAGTTTGCATGTTTTGGGGAAGAATACTTGCAATGTTCACTGCATGTCACCGTCACGTGACCGTGCGCTGTCTTCTTCTTCTTATACCCCGATGATTGGAGGAACTTGTTCAAGTGTTGTGCGCTGGGATCATTTTTCAAGGATTAAAAAGCTGCAGTGCATACAAGGATATGAACGTTGACGCTGCTGTAGCTTGTAGTACTGCAGTCAAGTCGTCGTCGTCGAAAATTTCCATCAAAGTAATTGCACGAAGTGGTGGTGGCGGCATTTTGTCCGCCATCTTGTTGTCGCTGCCACAAAGCGGAATGATGCAAAGCGTTCTATAGGCCCATAAATCCGCTGTTTCCGCTTTCTTCAAGCAGCTGCGTCTACGGAACAAAAGGCTGGCTAAAGTGCGTTAGAATCGTGCCCTTTTCACCCTCATTCCAGGCTTTTAACCAGCGAAGGCAACGATCTAGATGGTACATATACTTTACCGGTTTCACAAATGGAATGAATTTGACGCCAACACAGCGTAGTATCGCTTTTTTGCGTCTGCTGGTAGACGTTCATAATACAAAGAAGCCAAATGCTGTTTTGTGAACGTAGGAAAAGAGTTTGACTCGATTAGGCTCTCACATCTATTGACTATGGAGGGAGGTGCTTCGGAGTGTACCAAATCCATTATCCTGAAAATTCTACTCGCAAATGACGTCACGTTATACGACGTCAAATGATGACGTCACAGATTTTGCAAAATGGAGTCTGTTGAATTGTTTTCAGTGAAACACCAAAATGTAAAAAAGTCACTTTCTTTTAAAACCTCGATTCTGAAAATTTGATAATATTGAATGGGACCTAACTTCCAGTCAGTGTGCAAAATCTCAAGGAAATCCGTCCAGTAGTTTTTGAGATATAGGCCGTGGAGACGGGACAGACAGACACACAGACACACAGACAGATAAAAACCGCTGGCGCTGAACCTCCAGGTTTTGGCATTAAAAACCCCCCAATACAGCTGCGAGGGCCTTCAGTAAACCTGGAGGGAAAAAAATCGAATACAGGACGTTTCGTACCCTAGTCGTTGTGCACCTCATTTAGTCGATTCGTACCTTTTCTACTCTAACCCTAACTCTAACCCTAACCCTAACTCTAACCTGTTAGGGTACGAAACGACTAGGTACAAAAACGACCCGCATCGTAAAAAATATTTCTTTCTCCTTCACCAATGTTTTGCAAATTCACCCTTCTCAAAAATCTCCTCGCAAATGACGTCACGTTATTCGACGTCAAATGATGACGTCACACATTTTGCAAATGGAGTCTGTTGTATCGTTTTCATTGCAACACCAAAATGTAAAAAAGTCACTTTCTTTTAAAACCTCGATTCTGAAAATTTGATAATATTGAATCGGACCTAACTTCCAGTCAGTGTGCAAAATCTCAAGGAAATCCGTCCAGTAGTTTTTGAGATATAAGCCGTGGAGACGGGACAGACAGACACACAGACAGACTAACGAGACTCTGTTGCAAATTTATTTGATGGCGTCCAGCGTCTATGGCGAAACCGAAGGCGAAGGCTTCATCATCACATAGACACTGATGTGTTCCTTATTGCGAGAACAATGATAGACATGACGAGAACGCCAGACTGTCCTTTTTCACATTCCCCACAGACAAGAAGCATAAGAAACTATGGATCTGGAAGATTCGGCTTGATCCTGGCAAAAAATTCAAGGCAACAAGAGCTTAGATTTAGGTCTTGTAAAAGCAAAAAAAAAGTTAAATCATCTAACCAAAACATTCAAGATCCTCATAAAAACAACATATTTGTCATATCTTTTCATTAACTCAACTACACTTCTTACGAAATAAAGTAATTTCTACAACTTGAGATACGAATAAAAGCGACTTAACTCTTAAGGCTTCAGATAGTGCCTCACGAGGAGCAGCGCACATGTTTGTGATGTAAAACGTGACCTTCATTACAGTATTACACTACGAGTGATCTTATCCGATACCAGTTGATGTTTTACCCCTCTGCTAAGATTATAAAACAACTCATTCGAATTTTACATGAAACATTTAGTTATCTCGATCGTCTGCTGGCGTAGTGGCTACGGTTCGATCGTGTTCGTCTGCTTGGTTCGTAGTGTTGATCATTATGAATGGTGTTTCTTGAAATAAGGTCAGTAAGCCTATATGTTAATTTATAACGCTAATATAACCCTGGGCTGTCTTAATTTATCAAAGCTGTATGTTGATTGCGTCAATAGGTCGTGAAATACATTTTACAAATCCAAGCTTCTCGTACTTCTATTTATAGCTGACGCGCGGACCTCAGCGGCACCAGGATAGATTATAAATACATTGTTGTCCTCGAACCTGCCTGCTGTTGACATCGTGTACAATGCTAGTATTGTCTGATGCTATGAAATACGTTCACCAGTAAAAGGTCCAACACATGGAGAGAGACAGACACAGACCTACACACCACAACACATGGAGACAGTCACAGACCTACACACCACAAAACACATGGAGACAGACAGTCACAGACCTACACACCATCTTTGAAGTGCTGCAAGAACAAAACAAAACAAACGAAATGTTTTCCCCCCTTTTTATTATCGATTCACTGCCATTAGGCCAAGCCAACAGACTACCAGTACCAAGTTGTTGCGCTTAAGTCAGGACAGACAGAACGAACGAACGAACTTTATTTTACAAGGGTAGTGAATTAGGCAGTATTGCCTTTCTTACTTACATTCAGCCCTTGAGGCAAAATATTCAAATGTGGTGAGAGAGAGAGAGAGAGAGAGAGAGAGAGAGAGAGAGACAGAGAGAGACAGAGAGAGACAGAGAGAGAGACAGACACAGAGAGAGAGAGAGAGAGACAGAGAGAGAGTGAGAGAGAGAGAGAGAGAGAGAGAGACAGAGAGAGAGAGAGAGAGAGAGAGAGAGAGAGAGAGAGAGAGGGGGGAGCTGGGAAAAGGGGAGGAAGGGAAGAGAGAATGAGAGTAAGAGGGTGGGTGGGAGAGAGATCGAGAGAGAGATCGAGAGAGAGATCGAGAGAGAGAGAGAGAGACAGAGAGAGAGAGAGAGACAGAGAGAGAGTGAGAGTAGCCATAAGTACTGATCAAAAGATCAGATAAAGGCCTCGCAGCCTAAGACATCTGAGGACATATCTATCTATCTAAATTAATTCTCCTATAAACTGTCCTCGCAAATGACGTCACGTTATTGATGACGTCGCACATGTTGGAATTTCGCCATCCCCAGGTGTTTCGAAATTCGTGTCCTGGCATATAGGATCGAAATTGTACTTGCAAATGACTTAATGTTATTAATGACGTCAAATTTGGCTTTTCCGTCAATTGTCATTTCAATAATTTTTAGAGAGGTGCTTCGATTATACGACCTTAAAAAACCACTTTCTCTTCAAGCCTCGATTCTGAAAATTTGATACATTCAATCGGACCTAACTTCCAGTTAGTGTGCAAAATCTCAAGCAAATCCGTCCAGTAGTTTTTGAGATATAAGCCGTGGAGACGGGACAGACAGACACACACACACACACACACACAGACAGACAGACAGATAAAAACCGCTGGCGCTGAACCTGCAGGTTTTGGAGAAGAAAAAAAGAAGATCGGGTTCGAACCCGCAGCCTCCGAGAAAAGAGGAGGAAAAAACGCACACACACACAAACACAAAAAACCAGGTGGGTTCGAACCCACAACCCGTCGAAAAAAAGTTTCAGTGCAGAATCGAACCTGGTCATGCATGACCAAGAGCCCAATGCTCTACCAACTGTGCCATTGTAAACTTGTAGGTATGTGAAGCATTTATAACGACCTTGTCATAAACCCTCGTGGTTCGTATTTTGCACTGTAAATTGTAGAAAAATGGATGATAGCATGAACTGTTTGGTATTTCATACGGATCTAACCCATCAACGTCAATATTCTTTTCGTAGTATCGCATTTTGGCGCCTGCTGGTAGAGGTTCAACATATATCGAAGCGTTTTGCTGAAGTAGGAAAGATAACTCTGTTTGACTCGATGTCATTACGCTGAAATGGTCGTTGTCCCCAACATTTCCGGGTCAGGGATTGATTAAATCATCATATTTTTGTGACACTGAGACCAGACCATCAAAACAATTAGCACTAGGCCTTGAATCAAATCGTCGTACGAGATCTTACGTTGACTGCAAATGTACAACAGTGCCGCGTGATTGTGTCGACATTCAGTTAGTTCGCTGGGCCCGTATTCACAACGGCGATTTATCTTTTTAACACTCGATTTATCCCCTATCCCCGCGTTATCTTGATCGGTTAGATAAGGTACGCTCGTCAGAGGACCTAGGTTGCGCTTTGCTATATATACTGCTTTCTTTGTCGTCTCTTCGATTCTCTTAGATCGTAGATGACGTCATGAGATTACGTCAAAGCGGAACAGGCAGTTGGAATCGTCTGAGTTTAGAGACAAGGGTAGTGAATTAGGCAGTACAGTAGTCGCCGCTTATTAAAAACACATTGGGACCGAACAAAAGTGTTTTTAATAAGCGGCGTTTTTATTAACCGTTTGCTTGTTGAACATGTCCATCAGTAACGAAGTAAATCCGGACCTTACCAACTGTATTTAAAAAGCGGCTGTTTTTATTAACCGCGTGTTTTATAAGCGGCGACTACTGTATTGCCTTTCTTACTTACATTCAGCCCTTGAGGCAAAATATTCAAATGTGGTAAGAGAGAGAGAGAGAGAGAGAGAGAGAGAGAGAGAGAGAGAGAGAGACAGAGAGAGAGAGACAGAGACAGAGAGAGAGAGACAGAGAGAGAGACAGAGACAGAGAGAGAGACAGAGAGAGAGAGACAGAGACAGAGAGAGAGACAGAGAGAGAGAGACAGAGACAGAGAGAGAGACAGAGAGAGACAGAGAGAGAGACAGAGAGAGAGACAGAGAGAGAGACAGAGAGAGAGACAGAGAGAGTGAGAGAGGGGGGGGGGAGGGGAGCTGGGAAAAGGGGAGGAAGGGAAGAGAGAATGAGAGTAAGAGGGTGGGGGGGGAGAGAGAGAGAGAGAGAGAGAGAGAGAGAGAGAGAGAGACAGAGAGAGAGAGAGAGAGACAGAGAGAGACAGAGAGAGAGACAGAGAGAGAGTGAGA
>JAWQFJ010001122.1:50000-55000 GCA_034096865.1 Theodoxus fluviatilis
ATTTCATGTTAGAATGATGACCTTTTCTTGACCGTATATTGATTTTCAGGTCATTGCATCGAAAGCGGAAGTGAGTAAAAGCATCACGTAATATCTCGATGTTTATGAAGGATTAATATTGCTCACATTTAAATAAAGCCTTAAAACTCATATAAAAACCAAAATATGTTGCTCGTACTAAGATTCGAACTCCATTCCTGTAAATAATAGTTCCCATTCTTTGTTTAAAACATCTTAGGAAATTCTTTTCATTTTGAGTGCCACAGTTGCTCCAAATAAATGCGAAGCCAAGACTGGACAAGTATCCTTTGATCAAATTCACCCAGTTTAACTCTTCCGGTACGTTGGGGAGAGGGAGGGAGAGAGAGAGAGAGAGAGAGAGAGAGAGAGAGAGAGAGAGAGGGAGAGAGAGAGAGAGAGAGAGAGAGAGAGAGAGAGAGAGAGAGAGAGAGAGAGAGAGAGAGAATGAACGAACTTTATTTTTCAAGGGTAGTGAATTAGGCAATAGTGCCTTTTTTACATTCAGCCCTTGAGGCAAAATATTCAAATGTGGTAAAGAGAGAGAGAGAGAGAGAGAGAGAGAGAGAGAGAGAGAGAGGGGGGGAGCTGGGAAAGGGGGAGGAAGGGAAGAGAGTAAGAGGGTTGGTGGGTTGGAGAGAGAGGGTGGGGGAGAGGGTGGGAGAGAGAGAAAGAGAGAGAGAGAGAGAGAGAGAGAGAAAGAGAGAGAGAGAGAGACGCTGCTCTGCAACAGCTGCAGCAGAGTTCGAACAGAATTCACTGTAGCCCAACAGTCTGACGCTTCACTGGCTCAACAGTTTCAGATTGATCTTACGTTTCACCACAGTGTGCGGCAGGTAACTACTCTGCACGATTATGAGGTAACATGGAGTTGTTGTGTACTTCGTTTCCCTGGCCTATATTCTGACACACAGCTGAGGGTTTTGCCCTCTGGTCGAAATGGCAATACAAGCACCCATGGTTGGGAGCAAAATGTCAGCTGAGGCTTTTGTGAAAGACACGGAATGTCAGGAATTCGCGTCGACACAACGTCAGCACGAAGTAACAGTACTGTTTGTAAGTGCACGTGAGCGCTTTTGCGTGCTTTCAAGGATAGATTTGATCCACAGCCCATCTTCTCGTTTCTTATCCCATCTGTTTCACCTGCTTTTATAATTATTTTCATTAATACGTCATCTGATCTGGATCTGTTGGCGACATAAATTGACATGAATAACTGATGTCACTGGTACACGTCTTCAAGCACGCAAGGAAGATGAAGGAGCAGTGAGAGAGAGAGAGAGAGAGAGAGAGAGAGAGAGAGAGAGAGAGAGAGAGAGAGAGAGAGAGAGAGAGAGAGAGAGAGTGAGAGAGAGAGAGAGAGTGAGAGAGAGAGAGAGTGAGAGAGAGAGAGAGAGAGAGTGAGAGAGAGACGGACGGTCGAACAAAAGGACGGAAGAACATAATTTCACACAATTAAGCGGACAGAGATTATACAGAAATAGAGTCAGGGAAGAAGGCAAACAGATTTAAATACAGACACAGAAGATTTTCGCAAAGAGTTGATGGTGATAGCGGCAGGGGTTGTGTGTGCTTTTGTGTGTACGTGTGTGTGTGTATGCGCGTGCGTGCGTACGTGCGTGCGTGTGTGCGTGTGTGTGTGTGTGCGCGAGCGCGCACTTGTGTGTTCAGGGACTGGAAGGCAGTTATGGAGATGAGTGTGTCGGAGAATGTGTTTGTATGCGTGACCCTAGCAAACTTAGATAGGGTTCAAACTATCACACTCTTCTTCTCAGCGCCACGTTACCTGAACAAGTCCTTTGGAACCACTTTCACTCTTAGCTACGCTATACGCAAGCACACCCCAAAAGCCCAATGACCAGGGCTTTCAGCTGAAGAGGGGGGTCATCGAGCGGCAGGGGTCATATGTTGACCCCTTTGTCCCTGTCTTTATACGTACTGTCGTCGTAATTTGACGTTAGAGGACCACTTTAAAGACCTAGTAGTGACTCTGGCGCGAGCCTGTCCCAGACTGCTAAATCCAGCACTCAGCTGAGGTCATTATTCCATCGACTCCGCTGCCCGCTGCTTTGCACTTGGCACGGCAAGCTGATGGACGTATCACTGTTCTCCGCTCCGCTGTCGGTAATGAAGGCGGACGTTCCAGAAAGTTCTGCATCACCTCTGGCAGCTCATTAGCGCCTTGTCTCCGCTGAATGGTCGGCCAGCCGAAGAGGGACGTTCTTATTTGCGAGCTGCTGTAGCCGACTTCACACAGTCGTTACTGTCTGTAAGGGGATTATTAAGACGGTAGTCTACTCGGTGTGCCCCATTTATCACCTTGTTCTCACCTTTGCAAGTCGTTGTCTGTAAAGGGTGAGAGCGCTCGTGAATTAATTACTCTTCTTTGCTCACCGCCGGTTGTAAACATCTCTCTTCCGCGATGCCTCTATGTGCAGGTCTAAGTCGTTCTGAGGCCAGCTGAGATTAATGCTAACAGTTGCTTGGCTGGCACCTCATTTGCCTATTGTAGCTGATCTTCGTCCGAAGACTCTCTATGAGAGGCGGGGTTGGTGAAGCGGACATTTTCATTGTGATGTACATTCTATTGTCTAGCTTGTTTACTTGCTCCTGAGAGAGAGAGAGAGAGAGAGAGAGAGAGAGAGAGAGAGAGAGAGAGAGAGAGAGAGAGAGAGAGAGAGAGAGAGCGAGAGCGAGAGAGAGAGAGAGAGAGAGAGAGAGAGAGAGAGAGCGAGAGCAATGCGAGTTGAGCACCTTGGGCGCGTTTATTTGGCCCAAAAATCTCGCGATTCTTCCTGAATGGCTAGTCGAGGGCGAGTGAGACGCTCCTACAGCTAGAAAAACGGCCAATCAACTCGCAAGGCGGAAGAACATGGCTGTGTCCTGGCGCCAGAGTCGGTGAAGAAGTTGCCAATAGACGAAATAACTGACGATTCAGATATCACACGAGTTTTTCACTTCATAGAACACACCATGGCGTCATATCGAATGGCACGCGAACTTTTTCAATGACAAAAAGCAAACCTTGTTCAACTGTAGACAATGTTGTCGAAATTGTGAGGCCTCCATTCATTTCGATCAATTCAAGGGACATAATTCATGTATACGGTGGAGGGACATAATTCATACAGCGTACGTATACTGCAAGCGAAAAAAAAAATTCGGCAGTGTATGTCCAGAAATACCCAATACACCTACTCCTCTATGTACACAAATGAACATTCCAACCGCAAATACTTCCGTGTATGCACACTTTTCCATTTTCGAACCCCGAGAAGCACATTACCGGCACTGTTATCTCCGAACACCAGCCGAACTCGCACTGTCTCCGCCATTTTGGCTCATCCTGGTCAATGCAGCGGGAAGGATCGAGGGAGCTCCGGACATCCCTCGGCTTCCCGCCTTCACGGCGAGTGCGTCCTTATGAGCGAGGAACGTAGGCAACGCCTAGCCCTCGCGATTCTCTCGAGATTTTGGACCAAACAAACATGCCCCTTGCCTGAGAACGCAACTCGGATCTCCGAAGCTTCGAACGCTGCGAGCGCTCGCCGCAAGCGAAACTGGGCAAGCGTTCTGATCACTGTACTAGAGCCCCGACTGCTTTCAAAGGGATGACTGCAGCCCTGTGTTCCAAGCTTCAGGCCCACAGCCAATGAAATGTATATCTATGCAGTTTGATGAAATTGGGAATTAAAAGATCTGTATCTAAGACTGTACTCCTTTGTTTTAGTTCTGTTCTACACTGAGAACATATCAAAGTTCTAAAAGTGCTAGTGATGAATATCGTGTACGATGGCGTTTTGGTTTTTAAAAAATCACGTTCTTCATTAGCGTCAACCATATGATTATGTGATGAGGTCACGGCGATTTTTGTTTCAAGGTTGCGTTATTGTTTCAAAGTGTGTGTTTTTTCTTCTTCTCCTTATTCCCATCATTTCATTCTGACTGTTGACATGATGGGATGCACCGTCGGCAACTTCAAGTAACTTTGTTTGGATGTATGGGGTGAAGTGTTCTGTCGCCTTCAGATATTTCGGGGGGCTCTGTACTACATACGAGACGCCAAGGTCAACCTTGAATTAGACATGCACGTTTTTCTTGCATTACTTCAAGACTGAAATGCAATGTTGGCAGGGTTTTCTTGGTTCCAAATGGTTGGACAGATTCCAAGAGCACATTAGACCACAATGCGTCGACGGGAGGCAAACAAAGTCCGTGTTTCATGAAGAAATAAAAATGCTTCTTGCGTAGACCTTCGCTGTTTCATGAGAGAGAGAGAGAGAGAGAGAGAGAGAGAGAGAGAGAGAGAGAGAGAGAGAGAGAGAGAGAGGGAGAAAAGACTACATTCGAAACGTGATTATTTCTTCATTAGGCACCGAAAGAGGTTGTGGTTAAGGTAACATAGCCAAAATCAATAGGATCGGTAGGTAGTTAGGTAGGTAGGTAGGTAGGTATGTAGGTAGGTAGGTAGGTAGGTAGGTAGGTAGGTAGGTAGGTAGGTAGGTAGGTAGGTAGGTAGATAGGTAGGTAGGTAGGTAGGTAGGGAGGTAGGTAGGTAGGTGGGTAGGTCCGCCTGAGCTTTTTCCCCTCGAAGAGGCCAGATTGACCATATATCCAACGTTCTCATCCAACTGAAAATACTTTTTTCTACTTTAAAAGTGGATTTCCCCGCGTGCTCGTAAAGCAGGGAAGACGGGACAGCTCGCAGTTCGTTGTTCGCCATCAATTTCCCGGGGGGTTTCCTTTTTTGTGCACGTATCCCCCCAAAAGTTTTGGTTCGGTAGAGAAAAAATTGGGTCGGTCGGGTTACTGTAGACACACCAGTTTTGTGTGTGCCTTACTCATACAACTCTTTTTACCTCCCGCTCACGCTTTGGGGCCTTCCATCGCCCATGATAATTTTCTGACTACTTCAAACAGGTTTTCAACGGACAGAGATTTGCATACTAATGCCGCAAACTTGGAATGAGGAGGAGTGCGTG
>JAWQFJ010001122.1:67500-71480 GCA_034096865.1 Theodoxus fluviatilis
GAAGGGGGGAGGGGGGAGGATGGACATGAGGAAAGGGAAGTTGAGATACACAGGTCCTAGGCACATGTACAAATTTAATCTTGTCTCTGTGGGCATCAAATTCCTTCAAAATACGCTGGTTCAGGCCATGAGGTTCAGCCGGTCTCTCACAGCGAGAGCAAAAATCCCAAACGTAGGCAAAGTAAAAAAACACGGATAGATGATGTGCAAGCATCTTTGAAACACCAAAAAAAAAAAAACAAACGTTACAAGATGCACAGTCGTTGTCGTGTGGGCAATTGGGGGCTAAATGAATTAACCGACCGACCCTTTTTTCTGCCGACCTAAAGTGTTGTTTTTGGGGGAGTCGCACAAAAAAGGAGAAAAAGAGAAAGAAACCCAAGCTAAATAACGATCTGTGTGCTGTCCCATCTACTTTGCCACTATTTAAGTTTTTTAACAAGCGTTTTAAGCGAAAAATACATTTTACTTTATGATCAGATTAATCCGTGTACATGACATTTTTTCATACAAACACACACACACACACACACACACACACACACACACACACACACACACACACACACACACACACACACACACACACACACACACACACACACACACACACACACACACTCACACACACTCTCACACACACACTCTCACACACACACACACACACACACACTCACACACACACACACACACACACACACACACACACACACTCACACACACAACCACACACACACACACACACACACACTCACACACTCACACACACACACACACACACACGCACGCACGCACGCACGCACACACACACACACACACACACACACACACACACACACACACAATCTCAATCTGGCCTCCTCTAAAAATGAAAAAAAAGTTTGTAAAAGTTCAGGCCTACCTACCGAGCCTTTTAAATTTGTTTACATGTTGCTTTAAACACAACCATTTTTGGTGTGCCTAAGATATGTCAGAAAGACTTTCAAACCCGGGCAACGTGTCAAAGTAATTTAGTAGGAATCATCTGATTAGTTGTTCAACCGTATGAGCTACCTGCGATAGTGCCTTTTTTGTGTTTAACTGTATCGAGTGGTATGAATCGTAGTCAACGGAAAACATTCCAAGGCACCTGTATATTACATTTTTCTGTATCGGAATGTCATGACATATCTTTTGTATGTACGCACAAATCTCGACAAACTTATCGAAGAATGCACCGATGAGGCGTAGGCTGCCTGGGTTCGAAAGCATTCCCGACATGTCTCAATCTTTACATATATTCAAAACCGCGCTACTCTTTGCTGAAGTTAGACGCAGTAAAACCGCGGCAGGCTCGATCTACAAGAAGCAACCGATAACCTGCAGTTAATAGAACTGCACGACAACGTTAAACTAACGGGTAAACAAACTCGTATCTTCAGTCCTTGTTTCTACATGCACTTTACATGTGCACGACGAGCCCTGGGTATTTTCATACATGCCAACAAGTGCATTTGCGTTGGCAACCGAGTTTGCACCAGAGTGGAGAGTCCGGGGTGCACAGGGAGGAATCTGGGAAATGGGGGAAAGACTGCAGAGCACATGTGGTGGCAGTGCCGATTGCGAGTGCTTCAGTCCTGACTCTTGGCCCAAACCCAAACTCAAGTGGAGAAGGTGTGCATCTGTGCAGGAGCACATTTTCCATGTGCTCCCGTGGGTGGATGTCGTAACCTACGACTATGACTTTGAACTAATGAATGGTTAAACGACGCCGTTTGTTTTGCCTGTACGCCCTGACTTAATACGACTGGCAATGGCCAGCTGGAAAGATCACTTGAACGAATACATCATGTGGCTAGATCTTGACGTCTCCCGCTCATCAGCTAGATAGAACTCTTGGCTGTTGGGCTTTCAGCGTCTTCTCCAAACAGTCACAGAAGCTCCCATGTCAGTCATGAATTAACATGGTGAAGTCACCGATACTGATAGACAGCCAGAAACTTTTTAACATCTCTTAAAACATAACATTCAGAGTGACTGAAAAGTATCCGCTATAAGAAAAAGCGCATTCCCTGTAATAAAAAGAGAAAGTCAGTGTAGACAGGGCCCGAGGTGGACAGCACCAAAGGAGAGAAAGATTCCACCAATGCGGAGGCAGTGTCATTGAAGAGAACGTGAAGGGAGTCATTTTCGATGACAGGTAAAGAACCGTTGGGTGTCCCGTGCAGGAAGGCTTTCCCAGCTGCCATGCACTCAGACGGGCACCAGACCATGGCATTCTGGGCACCTGCGCCAAGTCTCTCTCTCTCTCTCTCTCTCTCTCTCTCTCTCTCTCTCTCTCTCTCTCTGCTAGCTCTCAGCACCTGTATCTCCTACGCCTTCGCGTGCTCAGTTTTGCCCCTCGTAGGCTGAGGGTAAGAACAGACCCACGCGTCTGTCCCTGTGTGACTCGCAAAAGGCGAATAAGCAGGGAAATCGAAGCTTGACCTATTCTTACTCTAGTGATATTCGTGGTCAATGATCTTGCATGGCCTACAAAAGCTATCAATAGGCCGTAACATTTAAAGAGTACGGCAGTATGAGTATGTTCTGTTCCCTAACACATCTACAGCGTCTGGATTCTGCACGCACGGTCTGTTCATTGCAAGTGCTGCACCGACATTCTCTGTGGCTGACATCAGTGTACTGTTTGGAGAGGCCGTATTTTTCACATGCGAAGCAGGTTGCCCGAGGTAGGCCGCGTGAAATTGTCCAAATGAGATCCAGATGACGACCGGGCCGCGGTGAGAACGGTGGCCCACTCCACATTAGCGGCAACTCCCGGGCGTGGCGGTGGGTGCGGCTGTTTTCTCTCTGATGCACCGTGGACATTGCATAAATCATCCACCGCACAGAGAGGGCGGGATGTCAGTGTGAATGCTTGTTGCTTTGGTAAAAGTAGCATTGTGGCGGTATAGTTGTGGTTGCCATGAGTGTGTGTGTAAACCTTCATGATGAGAATTTCCGTTTGAGTGTGTACGTGTTGTATCTCTGCTTCTGTAACCCTGTATCCTTCTCCATCCTCTCTCTCTCTCTCTCTCTCTCTCTCTCTCTCTCTCAGCGTTTGCGATTGTGTGCGTGAGCGCTTGTTGGTGCAATATTTTGCGTGTCTTGTCATGCTCTATGAACTTACTTGCTGGCTTGTGTCTGCATGAATCTGATGCCACGCCAAATGTGGAGAGAGGTGGAGAGAGGCGGAGGGGGGGGGGGGGGGCAGCGGAAATGACGAGGCTGTCACAGCGATCTCAGCACTGAGTGAAGTCCTCACGCGATACTGTCGCTGCCATCAGCCTTCAAGCCTGTCATTAGTACAAGTGCCGCTCTCAAAGATGACAGTTTTTCCCTCTGACTGCTTCGATAACCCTCTTCTAGGCTGTCGCTTTGTCCTCAAGCTTGCTTGGTGTCTTGTATTGGCATGCAAGCCTCTCTCTCTCTCGTCCTGCTTCCTACTCTCTCACTCTCGCCTCTCTCTCCCTCTCTCTCTCTCTCTCTGCACTCGCTCTCTCTTTCAAGGGCCTAAATTGTAAGACAAGGCACTACTGACACTAAATTCACTACCCTTGTAAAATCACAGTTCGTTCGTTTGCACACTCTCCGTTCGTTCCTCTCGCTCTGCTCTTCGCTCTCTCTCTGTCTCTGTGTCTGGCTGTGCACAGACTGCGTGCAAATGTATGTGCGAGCGTGCATTCGTGCGTGCGCGTGTATATGTGTGTGTGTGTGTATGTGTGTGTGTGTGTGTGAGCGTTCGTGTAGGATCACTCAAGCTCTGTTAAGACAGCGGTAAGGCATCTTTGAAGGTGTACGATATAGATAAGCATTGCCTGGTGAGAGCAGCAGGCTTTGACGGGAAGTTCACAAACACGCTTCAAAGGTGCAATCAGAGCTTGTGCTTTGCCTGTAGACACACACAAGATTGTTGTTACGCGCATGGTTGCTTTGCGAAAGGCTCATTGAGTTGGACA